>VCRD01002591.1:2781-48931 GCA_006783055.1 Trinorchestia longiramus
GCTCCAGGCATAAATATACAAGAACACAAGCTTTGTATATTGGTCATGATCGTTCACAATTGAAATGCATAAAATTGATGTTTCAATTTCAGAATGTTGGTTAGGACCTGAAGTCTGTACGATAGCAGGCGACAATTATTACTGTCGTCCTGACTTTTGTTCATTATTCGTATAAGAACTGCAGTATTCTGCTGCATGAATTTTTTCTGCAGAACCATACAACTTTTTTCTGTCTGTGCTTACGCAAACCCAATTAAAAAGTGGCTATGATTTATAAAAAGGCATACAAAGTACGGTTTTTTCTATTCCATAGCATAAAAATATTTCCCATATACAAACACACTATTGATGTATGTATAAAAGGATGTCTTATATATTATAACCAGTGCTTTCCGGAAAGCGACCCACGTCTCTGAATACAAGTGCTGTACGACATCATTATAACTCTTATTGCAGATAATATCCCTCAGACTAGCGCCAGCGTGCAAATAGAAACGAATACCGCTGTATCCATTCCCAGTCGTAGCTTTTGTTGACAGTCTGCACCGTCAAAACATTTCTGAGTAAAAGCAGCATGCCGATATTGCAGATAATTTTCCAGTTCGTAGAGATTTATTGCTCGAGTTATTGGCAATACTTGACATTAGTGACCTGCCTGGAGACGTAGCTCCATGAGTCTTTTTTTTAGGAATCCATCCGGTGTGGTGTCTAAGATACTTCTTGCTGGGGCATGGAAGGTGTAATAGAAAATTTGTTGTTACAAGATCCACACATGAAAAATCACGGTTTTTACTAAATTTTTCATTTTAATTTGGCAGTGGACGCCGGCTTTGCGAAAGAGTTTCTCCATTGATGGATGCGCTTTCGGTATCCACAATACAATGCTTACAATACATGTATACCCTACGAAATTTCCTCTTATCTAAATCCGTAGGAGCGTCTATTATACAGGGTAGCCCATAAGTGAGGTACTTTTTTAAAACTATTTTCAAAAAAATCACAATTCCGAAAACAATAACTCAATTTCCAAAATCTTTGGCCTTATACTAAGTGATAGCCAGGTTACTGGTCAAACGAATTTAAAACATTTCTTTTCGCAATATCAATTAAAAATATCAAAGCATCATGATAAATTTCAACAGAAAAAGGTCCAAAGAAAATTTTTATTTGTAAAAATAAACCGATTGTGTATTCTGGATACAATAATGCAAGTGAAAGGGAATTGAATTTTCACTGAAAAATAATGCAATAGAATGATTTCTTGTATTTCTTAAGCTTTATCCTTGTTGCTATCAAAGCTATCGATTAGAAGAGTGTGACACACGGACAGACGGACGGACAGATGCAACTCTTTTTATAGTATAGATAGATTATTGAATGAGGAACTATTAGGGTTCGATTGCATAATTATAAGGGGTGAAGGTGTATAAATCCATTGTATCGGCTACATAAAAGTATAAGTAATTATTTTCCAGTTAGATAGTTTCGTTCTGACATACGCAGATGACAGTAAGGAACAGTCTTCCATCATGAGACTCAGAATTCATTCCCTAGTCCCTTGAATGTACAGGATAAGTCTTTTTAACCGGCACCCATGGGACTCTTGCAGTTGCCGGTTAATAAAAAATACTGTTTTTTCAGGCAATCCCTTAAAAATACCTAAAAACCTTATTTAAACCTCCTATTATACCACCCAAGTAAGCACAAACAATTCATAGACACGCTAGACATAAAAGGAAAACAATATCAATTGTTGGAGCCAGCACGGGCAAAAAAGTTACGTGCTTTTAAAGCATTGTGTTAACATTATCATTATCATTATCATGGAATATTGTAATTAAAAATCTTCCACATTTAAGGGGAAGAAACTAATAATGAAATTAAATCATGTATTTTATAATAATCCAGCCCCGTTAGTGTTCATAATACAATGCTTACAATGCATGTACTGAAAATATGAAAAATGTTAAATTCTAGAAAATTGTGTTTTAAAAATGTGTGTATTCAAAAGGTCATTAAATTTTTTGGGCCTTCAATTTCCATAAGGCTAATTTCCTACCATCTTTCCCATAGTATGTGACATCAAACACCAAAATAAAGATGTATCTACTACTTATATAATAGACCGTGTATCTCCATCTCCCTCTATTTCTCTCTAACTGTGTGTATCGCCCCATATATTTCAATCTATTACTGAACAAGAATTATTGAACTGAAGGTAAAACAAAACGGGTATATATGTATTATAAACATTATATTCTGAATACCAATGGCATCAGATTCCTATAAAATATTCCATTTTTTCCTGTTATTAGCCACGACCTTCACGACCATATTATGGGTAGCTAAGAAACAAAATAGATGTTCTACATATATTCATGAAAATTATTCAGGTTCTAATTGTACTACGAGTACAACTGAAAATTTCATTGATTCGTAATTTTATTACTTGTACACCATGGAGTTTCCACGCGTACAATCTAGCCCGTGTTATTGGTAGATAAGATACAAAATGGAAGTTCTTTAAACATTCATTAAAAATACTGATTTACAACGCAATGATCCGTTTTAAAACTTTAATACATTCGTCGTCATAGTAATTGCTAATTACTCAAATCTAAACCGTGAAATTTTCACGGGAATTATCTAGTCTACTAATATAAGTAGTATATCTCCATCTCTCGCTATCTGTGTTTCCGTCCATTTCTTCCAATCTATTATTAAGAAATATTATTTAACTGAAATCAGAACGGGCATACATCTATTATAAACATTGTACAGATTGCTATAAAATAAATCATTTTTTCCGTTATGAGCCTTCTTCTGCTATACGGTCATGTTATCGGTAGAAAAGATAAAGAATGGAAGTTCGGAATATATTCATAAAAATATTTATTTAAAACACAATAATTCGTTGCATATCTCCGATATATTCGTCTCTATAATAATTTCAATTTAATCAAATTTAAACCGTGGAATTTCCAGTACATCAATATACAATGGTTTTTATTATATACCGTTGATGTACAGAGAAAGACCGGACGTTTGCTTTCTAAATTTGATATTTAAAATTTACTTACCTAATTAGGCTTTCATCTAATAAATGTAACCGTAAAACATGAATCAACTCAAAAGACATCATATATAAAGTATCCATGTTCAATTTTTTAGCTTGAATTTACCCAAGAATTTAAATTATTGCTCAAACAATCGAAACTGTGGTCTCTACGTCTGAGTTTTTTTTTCTGATACACAAGAGGATATGCGAGACAACACAGATGCAGTAATTTAGTGTTTGAAAAAAGCTTATGAAGGTTAAAAGCTCGTTTGTTTCAGCAGCGTCTGTTCTAATAATTGTACCATGCTAATGTTATCACCCAGTTACTGCCATGCTCGTCAGCCACAGCTATCATTACAAGCTATGAAGGCTACTGGAGACGTCCACTTGCAGCCCTGCTTAAAGAACTTTTAAGTTATTTTACTCGTATCTAAATGTCTTTGTTATTCTTTTATTTTGTTTTGTGTTGCTTTTTATTCGCTGAGTGGGGTAGGATTTAGTACAAAAGGCATCGTTTACGATGCTTTACAAGATGTATTACTCTGTAAAATTATAAATACAACTGAAACCGTCTCATTAATCCGCATTAAATAATGTTTCAATTGAATAAGCACATAATATCTCAATAAATAGTGTCTCTAATTACTTAGTTAATGTTCCATTAATTCAGTCAACTATAGGCATGGTGACACAAGACGTTGATCCTCGTCTGAATTTTTAGAAGGATTATGATCGTTAGTTTGTTATTGTACCATACAATATACAAGTATCTTATTAGGATTATCATGCACCTACAAATAGGTCCGTTAATCCGTCTACAAATGTTTAATAACATAGAGCTTACAATAGTCACTAGAACCCGCTAATTACACTCTCGTTTCCCTGGGTGCCTCCTATTCATTAACAGTTGTTTATTGGGAGATTTTTCTAGAAGAAGATGATAAATTCCCATATAAATAGGGTGGGGCAACATAACTTCCTTTTTTTAATTGCGTTTTGTTTTGAAAAAAGGAAGTTATGTATTGGGTTGCCCGGAAAGTTCGTGCCGATTTTTAAAGGAGAGAAAAAGTTAAATATATATAAGACAATACATTTTTAATCAACCAAGTATAAACTATTTTGTTGCACAAAGCGTTTCCATCTTTATTTTGATAGAAAATACTCTCATCGCAGAATTGAGGTGGTTTCATGCCAAAGAATTCATCAGGGTATCTTTTTAGGTCATCCAAGAAATTGAAACTTTTACCATTAAGACTATTCTGCTAAGACCGAAATGAATAATCATCCGAAGGAGCAATATCTGGTGAATACGGAAGGTGGAATTACACATCCCAGCCAAGCTGCAGCAATTTTTGACAGGTTTCAAAAGAAACGTGTCGTCTGGCATTAGCCTGATGGATCAGCCATACACTCATCACTGTAAACTCGTATATTTCTTTGCTTGCTTGTGATGGATTTTTCCTCTATGGAAATAGAAAAGCATCAGATGTGCTCTAAATGGAGGTGTAGTCAAATTTTACTTTCCAAACTCAATCATGTTCTTAATAAGTCGAAAGATGAACTACTAAAAATCGGCACAAACTTTCTGGGCAGCCTGATACATCGTATTGTCATACGCTCTTCAATTTCAAAGTGTTAGAATTTAGTCTTCATATGATTAACTGATGACTGATGTTAATTGACATATTACATCAAATGCTGACGTTCATTTACCTAAGATTTGTTGGTGTTAGGTATTTGTAGATCACAAAAAAGATGATGTAGTGGTGCTCCTATGATCGAATATTAGCCATGATGGTCGGTTGAAGTTGTTGACGTTGAACTTTTGCCCACGAAAAGGGCACAGATGACTGAAAGACGAGGGAAGGGGGTATTAGGTAGACTATTTTCAGTATATTATACAAGGGTAGCTTTGCATTACTCCCACCATCTGGAAGACTCGCCCTTTTTTCGCTCAAATGACACATAGGAGGAGGATCATCAACCGCTTCTACTACTCACCGGCTGTGTACGGTTTCCTAGTGCATGACTTGCCACATTCACTGGGTAAATTAACAATTAATATACACATCCACTTATTCCGATATTTAAAAAAGTACAGTAGCATGAAGTACAGAAGAAATTTATAGGACATACCATCTTGTTAAAGGGCATTGAAAGTAAAGAAGTTGAGAGGCCGAGGACTGGAATACAAGTGGTAAAAGATCAATAAATTTACGGGGCAAGTAGTTCAGGGGTAAAGAGGTTGACAATATAAGAGGTTAAGAGGTTAAGAAGTTAAGAAATTAAAAGGTTAAGAGGGTAAGAGATTAAGAGGTTAAGAGATTAAGAGGTTAAAATGTTAAGAGGCTAAAAAGTTGAATGGGGAAATGGTTCAGGGGCTGAGTGATGGAACTAAGGATTAAAAAAATAGCTTCGTATTTCGCAGTGGGCACGAAATTTAGAAAATGTTAAAAGTATGTAGTGACTTGTTATAACTAAGACCCAAGAATAACTATTTTCTTGTCCAACTGGATAGTTCACTCTTGACGTAAGTTTTGAAGCATCTTATCACTGCTCACTAAATAGTTGATGCTTAACTTGAGACATTTACCCCTGTCACTTGGTTAATTTTGATACTTAATGGTGAATTTTTTCACCTTTGATTTTCGTAATTCCGTCACTTAATGGTGTCATTCTCCATATTTTACCTCATTTCATTAATTCTGTTACTTATTAGTGAATTTATCTACGTTTTGTCTAATTATTTCTCTTACTTAATGCTGAATTTCTTTATAATTTGTCTTATTACCCTTGTTAATGAATTGGAACGCTGCATGAACACCACGCAACTGCAGTCTTAATCTTAAGAAAACTTTCAAATCTTTCAACCCCTCCAAGCAGACTGAACCTCTGTCTCAGAGACTGAACCCCTGTCAAAGACTGAACCCCTGTCTCAGAGACTGAACCCCTGTCAAAGACTGAACCCCTGTCTCAGAGACTGAACCCCTGTCAAAGACTGAACCCCTATCTCAGAGACTGAACCCCTGTCTCAGAGACTGAACCCCTGTCTCAGAGACTGAACCCCTGTCTCAGAGACTGAACCACTGTCTCAGAGACTGAACCCCTGTCTCAGAGACTGAACCACTGTCTCAGAGACTGAACACCTGTCTCGGAGCTAGCGCTGTGCGACCGCTCCATTACATTAAGTTTCTTAAGCGTAAAGTAAAGCCTAACTGCAGACGAAATGAGCTCAGGGTTAATTAAAATCGAAACAAACTGACACTTCACTGTTCTTTGATTTTTATAGTCAGGCTGTATTTATGTAATAAGTTTGAGGCAAGTAAACCCGCTAATGTTTGTTAATAAAAAAATGTCCGTAGTGATATTTTGTCGGGATGTTTACGTTTTGGTGTCACCAGACGGAGGGAATTGTGGCGAATGCACAATAATATTTGATGTAGTTTTAGTTAGCGCAGAGAGATATTTGGTGCAGAGTAATATTTGATGCAGCGATATTTGAGGTAGATTAATATATGATGGAGCAATATTTGATGGATAGTATCATAGTATTTGATGTAGCAGTATTTCATGGAGAGTGATATTTGACAGAGCAATATTTTATGAATAGTAATATTCGATGTGGCAGTATTTAATGAGAAGTAATAGTTCAAGGAGCAATATTTCATGACGAGTAATATTTGATGGAGTGATATTTGATGTTTAGTATTATTTGATGAAATTTAATCATTGGTAGTACAAAAGAAAATTTGATGGAGCAATTGAAGGGTAATAAATTGTTTATAATAAGACAAACAATTTCCTGATGAAATTTGTTGAAGAAAATTTTTGATGGGCACGGCGCAAAAGCGAGAAGACTGGAACACCTCATATTTTGAAGGCAGAAATCTATGCACCGAGAAGGCTATCTTCAAGCATCACAATACAGACTTCTGACTTCACTTCACTCTCCTAATTAGGAGATCCTGTAGTTATTGGAGCTGGAGGAACAGAGTCATTGAATTCTGGGCTATTATTTCAATGTGAAAGTCATGGTACACACGACCATGCGACTGTTATGGTACACACCACCATGCAGCTGTCATGGTACACATGGCTGTCATGGTACACACGGCTGTCATGGTACACATGACCATGCGGCTGTCATTGTACACACCACCACACGGCTGTCATGGTACATCTCACTGAAATTATGAACCGAGAACTTCATAGTATATATGTGCCCATTCATAGTGTCTATAATTTAGTTTCTGTAACTGTTATCAAATACATAAAACGTCTGCCAGAGCTCATTCCTTTAAATGATTTTTCCTTTCATAGTAGTTCTGAGACGAGTTTCTGAATGTTAAAGCTGAATGAAAGAAAAAATTTTAATCGCAGTTTCAGGACTGTTCTCAGAGTTGCATCCGATGACCTCCTCACACCTCCCTGCAAACACTCGTCAAACTTTGGTGCTGACTTTGCGTAGCAAGTTGTGGCGGACTGTGCCAGTGTGTGCCAAGTTTGTCTTAATGTGTCACTGACAAGCGTCACTTCGAGCGTCACTGGTGAGCGTCACTGGCGAGCGTCACTGGCGAGCGTCAGTGACACGAGTCACTGGTGAGCGTCAGTGACACGCGTCACTGGTGAGGATCAGTGACGACACAAGATGAGTCCTGTGATAATATTGTTGTAGTCTCTTGGGTCAAGAAATTTATGTTACCAATTAATTCAAAATCACATTTAAGTTCTCACGTTTCTATAGGTGTGTAATTCTCGCAGATCAAGAATGAATTTAAACTTAGGGAATAGAACCAAAACAATAAGTAAACAGCCAAGTGCTTTGCAATGAGTTACGCCTAAATTTATTAATAATCAAGAACCCTGCCACAGCACCTTATCTCGCATGGGCGTCTTCCTCTTACAAATTCATAAAAGTATATTGAGAAGATAAATGAATTAAAGAACAGGGATATATGTAGGTGAGCACGGGCGGACATTTCCATCTCCGAAGAACAAAAACAATTAAAGATAGTGTAAATAAGATATGTCAAGGATAGTTAAAAGTTAATTTTTAAAAAATTATTCAGAGTTAATTTAAATTGGCTACAGGCTAATGAAGTAAGCCTTGCATCATGCTTGCTTCACTAACATTTCTTCGGAAAACTTTCACTCAGACTGCGTACATGTGTACATTTGTATCCTTACGCCTTTATGAGCCTATCTTTACAAATAAAATTGTTTATCAACTTTAAGAGAATGATCGTACCATTGTCGTATGTACATTCAAAATGATGACATACCTAATTCGTACCGATAGAATTAGAACGTTCTAGACCACATGCAGGACTTATATGTTTTAAAAGCAATTTATCGAGTACACTCTGGCATTCTAGATTTGCAAGTAACTAATTAAAGTCAGCAAAAAGGAAATTCCTAAAACAGACATTAACTTTAATTAGTTTAATCAGAATTGGAATAGGAACGCATCGCAAACAAAGAACGCATTGCAAACAAAGAACGCATCGCAAGCAAAGAACGCATTGCAAACAAAGACTTGTGCCTACAATATTCAGACACATTATGTTCACTTCATGTTCTTCAGAGAGGATGATGTCTATCACTCTCGTATGTCTTTTTGAAATTTCAGCTGATATTTATTACACCTGCATTTTTTTAAATTTCTCCATTGCCATTCATTATATTGCGTTTATTCACTTTGTCGTATTTTCTTACCGGTCTCGTGTATATTTGATCAATTATAATTCAACTGTATGTATATTCTATTTCTTAACTGGGCATTCCCTGCACCTGTCGAAGAGAGTACAAAAATAATAAATTCCTAGTTCATGCTTCGACTATTGTTTGGCTTCCATAATTTCAGCGAAAATACTTCCACAGTTCTGGTAATATTTATCTCATACACATTGTAATCTATTTCATCTAACATGTTATGTCTTATATTATTTCAACTAACATGTTATATTTTGTATTATTTCAACTAACATGTTATGTCTTGTATTATTTCAACTAACATGTTATGTCTTGTATTATTTCAACTAACATGTTATGTCTTGTATTATTTCAACTAACATGTTATGTCTTGTATTATTTCAACTAACATGTTATGTCTTGTATTATTTCAACTAACATGTTATGTCTTGTATTATTTACGATTGACTTATCCTTCCAGTTCAGTTTTCGAGATTTTTTCTTATTTTATGCAATTTGTGAGCAGATTTGTTCCCATTTCCTTAAGCAAAGTGAGCGCATTAATTTCATTTGTTGTCTGTCAAGGAGAACTAAGCAGTTCTTACATACCTTAACTTAATATAATCCTCTTAATAATGCTCGAGAAATATCAAATCAATTTTGAAGCCCTTATTTTAAGTACTCACCACTATTCTGGTATGTCATATGAGTTAGTCTCGATTATTTATCATATTTTTCTACATAAAAATATCAATTTCTTTATTTCATCTATAATATAGAAATTATTTCAAATTACCTCACCTACCCTAGTACATGATAAGACTTTTATAGCCTTCTTCCTTTTTGTTTTTATTGTAATTTTCAATCAATGAATTATTATTCAATGAAGTTTTGATGGCATCCGGACATTATCTTTAGAGCTCGTCTCTATTATGTTCTCCGGCAAACTAGTGTTTTTTGAAATTTTTGACACCCGCCACCTTTTTCTGTTAATCAATTCTTCTATTTTGTCATAAGAATCCGGCTTCAGGTGCCCCTTCTTGATCAACTCAAACACCTTCGTCCAGCCACTCATGATGAACCCTCTTTGTATTTGTCTCAGGCGTGGAGACTACCGTCCCTCTTATTTTACTCAAACTATTTGAAATAAAATAGTCAAATCAAGCTGCGTAACATACTTTTAGCCCACGGCTAGCCTATGTACTTTTATAGGTTTTATAGTACCCGGTCACGCTATGTAAACCTCTTTACTCTTAGCCGAAAGGCCTAAAAATTTCTTCGTCTAAAATTAACATTTATTTATCTGGCCCACAATATAGTTTTTAAGCTCGCTGTATGTCATGTTCATGCAATAATTTCGAGACAGACCATGGCCAAACTCAACGCTCCTGAAGCAATTGAACAAAAGAGTCCCTCACACACATGGGCCTATGATGTGCAATGCAATAATCCTATTTTCTGGAGTAAATTCTAATCTACACTGCAGACCACTTTACACTGAATGCGCCGAATCTTCATAAAAATATTCATTCCTAAAAATAAGTATTATGCCATTCTAAGTTTACCTCTAAATGGAAATCAATGTTCACCTGAATAATTACTCAAATTTAATAAGTTCTTGCCACTCTTTTCAGTTTTGTAAGTATTTCTAATCAAATTAGCATTATTAAAAATTAATACGTTCATTTATTTATGACATTGATGGATGTCACTTGCCAGTATCACCATCAAGCATCACTGACGAACTTCACTGATGATCGTCACTAGATAGCGTCACTGAGCACGTCTCAGACGAGCATAACTGATGCCGTAGCAATAAATCTAAATGATTTCTTGAAAATTTCCAATAAAATTTATCAATAGGTGTGAACGTCTTTTCTCAACTGGTGGAGTTCCTCACACAAACGAAACGAGCAAAGTCTTGTGCCCCCAACCAACTAAAACTTCAGACGGAGTTTCTTCGCTCCTACGCTGGACATAACTCATCCGGTGTCGTGGACACTGAAAATACTGTCTTCCGTTAGTCGTAGAATTCTAGCAGTTTCTATTTCTTTTCGCATTTGTTTGGGAATCTTGTACCCCAATACCTATAAGCCTAATTCTTCACAAGTTCTGCATGCGAATACACAACAAAGTGAGAGCATCGTGTACGATTGGTTGTGAATAAGGTATCAGAAATGCAATTGGTTTCTGCGAAACACATGCTGTTCATCCCCCTTACAAACACACAGTAATTTTATTTATACATACCACGATATCAGGTTCAGTGATGTTGAATACTAAAGCAGACGAAAATAGAACAAATGTTATGTAGAACAAAGAGAACAAAAATTTTCACCCAGTTTCACTGTCACATGTCGTACTCAAGCAACGTTTTGATGCGCAGAACTTGAATGAAGCATCGAGTATCAGCACTGTTCGTTCTCTAATTCTGTGGTTCTGACTGTTGGTTCTGGAACATGGTTGCCAGTGTTTCTTGGATTTCAATAAATTCTATGTTGTAACCGCACTACCTGTTATTAAAAATGCATCCATCGAAGTTATTCATTAAAATTAGGAAATGAACGATACTTAGAGAAGCCTAACCAATGAAAAACATTCTGTAAACTCTGGAAACCACGAACGTCGCAAGAAACAATAAAGGAGTACTCTAAAAAAATCAGGAGCGTTGTTCAAATTGACCCTTCATGACCACAACCACGAAAGCCGCTTGCAGCTCTTGAGTTGTCGGCTTACATCTGTCCGCGACTCAGGGCTGAGAGGTCAAAGTCGCCGTCCTCTGTTCTTCAGTCGCCAGCGATGGCCCTTTTGCGACTCACAGTCCTAGGTTCAATCTCCTGGAGGATAGCTGAGAAGAGGTCAATTGAGAGTCGTTGAATTGTAATAAACTGGGTGACTGGGCGGAATATTTAGAGGAGAAACAAGCGTTGTAATCAGCATGCACATTCTTGTGGCTCAGGCAAGAGGGTTCCAGATCACTGAGGATGTGAGACCGCATAGAGGAGAGAAGTTCCCTGTGATTTGTATCTGACATCTGTGTGGCAGTAGCTGTCCCTCCTATTAGTATTCATAAACCGATAGTGAGTAATATGAGTATTGCACGTATTATGCCCATTAGTATCATAAATACATCTGTAGGTACACACTAGTATTCAAAAGAAGCATCGATCACGCTGGAGTGAATTGAAAAGATAAAAATTATCAAACGTATAAATGATAAAATCACATAAGTTATGAAAAGAATGAAACAGAAACAACTTCTGAATTACGCTGAGTAATAAAAAAACCTCCAATAACAATTTTTAAGCATCAAAACGGAACGTTCACGCAATAATCATCTCACAATAATTCCTTATTATGTTTATTTTCCATTGTAGTGAAGGCAGAGCAACACAGTATACATATGTACAAACTAGAAAAAAAAGATAAGCCTTCTAATTCTATTGAAGGTTACAAATTAAAGACAAAATCTTCTCTTGGTTGAATTTTACTTACAAATCCATCATGCTCTGATGGATTGACAGCACTCCACCGCAGCATGATTGACTCCATAGCACTCCACCGCAGCATGATTGACTCCACCGCAGCATGATTGACTCCATAGCACTCCACCGCAGCATGATTGACTCCACCGCAGCATGATTGACTCCACAGCACTCCACCGCAGCATGATCCGCAATGTCAGAGCCAGAGCCATTCACAATGTCAGAGCTATCGAGGCTGCTATGAAATATATTCTCATATCCGCACGTTAATAATTTGGTAAGTTCAAGAAAGGTGAAGCACCGCAGTGCATGAACAAATCAGCTCTCTCATGCTTTAATTTTTATACGTGTTAACGTGTGAAGGAAACTGAAAAACTTACTTTCAATCTACGGGAAAAACATACATATGAGAATTTGGTCTTCCTGAATAGCTCAGAGTTCGTTGTCAAAATATTTCCAAGAAACTGAGCCCCAGCATGTCATGTGATACGTGCATTTCACTATACTGCATAAGCCACCTTGCTCTCCCAAATCATGAGTTCGAGGCTAAAATATCCCCTAAAAATGCTTTTTGTGCTTCGTCTTTACAAATCTTTTAGGTTGCAGAACCCACCCTTAAAAATCTTCAATATTCATTTGCTTTTGGTTTTCACAAAAACCTAAGCTTGGGGCCATCACAAAGAGACAAATTAGCTACCAGTTTTTCAACGTTATATTTATAGAAACTTATAGGCTTGGAAACATCATGATAGAAAGACGGTTAGCTGAAAATATATGCGGAATATATGAACAATACTCTTTTCAGCTTTCTTTTAGTTAATTATTTACAGTGCATTAACAATACTCCAATACATTGTTTTAAAAATAGTTTATTGATTACATTTCCTAAAATTAATCATGCCTATCTTTAGTTCCTTGAGGTAAATACTTTACAAATATAAAATTGTAAAAATTAGACTGGAATAAAATATTGTAAAATCAATTAGAACATTACAATCGGTGTGAGCTAAGAGATTTATTCTTGTGATTTTACCCAAGTTTTATGCCTTCACACATTAATAACGCACAGGCATCAGAGGAGAAGTAACGTGAGACGGAAGGAGGAAAAATAACCATCATACTCATAGTCATAGTCATCACGCACAGGCACCAGTTGGTTCGTTTTAACTTAGGAAATCAGCTGCTTTGTACGTATAGAATCCACATAAATGCTGGTTTTTCACATCATGTGCAACATTAGACTCGTTATTTCTTCTTTTATTTCATATTATGTTGATGCTGCTTTCAAATAAAGCTCGCCCAGGCTTGTAGATAATTTAGAAACAAAGACAAATTTATATTTATTGTTTTTCATCATGCCTCTCTAAAGTTCTGATCAGACCTCAGGTCAGTACATAAAAGCGTTGGGAATTTCTTATCCATCAGTGCAGCATTAGTCGATACTCGATACAATTTTTTAACGTCTTCACAGCGCCAGCAAAGTCGTTATTTTCGAGTAACTGCTTCAGCTTCTGACCATTTGAAGAGAAAATAAATTTTTAAATGGAATGCCTCGAATTTTTTCTAAACTTTCTGCATTTATTTCTGGTTCGTAAGTTTTCGTCTCAGTCTAAAATTGTTTCGGTCTTACATCGTTGAAGCCAGTGAAATATTTGTGGCTCTCAATTAGTTGACCTCGGAGCATTCTTCGTTGAAGGGAGGTGAGTACGAGCTGTTGAAGACACTGTTCGTAGCAGAGGTTATGAAGTTCTTAAATCATCATCGTTGCTTTGCAACGAATTCTCTTCATTTTGTTAATACTTCGTCGTAAGATGCGAGACCTGGCTGGCACTGTAAATTTCAGAAGTAGATGAATTAAAGCTTTATAAAGGGGTAATGTCGTGTTCTGTCACTAACAATCATAGTGTCTTACTATGGAACTGAGAATTTTTCTCGCATTTTGACGTTTTTTACTACTTTGTTATCATGTTCGGTGTCTTCAGTGATAGAGATACCAAGATTACTTCGTTCTTCTGCTACTCCAATAGTTATGTTGCTCGTTGTATATTATAAATGCCGGTTGTTATCGTTAATGTACGTTACCGAACATTTGTTGATGATGGCTCCCATTTATGAGGTCTCAATAAATTTGAGTAGTCGTTTTTTACTTATTTGAATAGGTACTCTCTCACGTTCAGTAAATTCTCTGTTACAGAGTTTCGTGTTGTCGTGAACTTGTGAATTTCGTTGATGATTCCGGGATTTATGTCGTTGATGTACAATAGGTTATGAAGAAGAGTGGTCATAAAACATTCCCTTGTGTGACCCATGGTGTTACAAGAGTCCAGTCGCTGACTTGATCATGGAAATTCACTCGTTCAGTGCAACGGGTGAGCCACTTTTGGATTAGTTCTGAATAAATTATATCGAAAACCTCTAACTCATGAGTTGTTTGCATTTTTGGAGCACAATTAATTGCATTCTGTGTGGAATTTCCGTGTTATGTGTTACTGCATTTCCTCAACAAAATTAATATGTTTACCGTTTGCTATTCCGCGTGCAGTTACAGCACTGCACAAACTCGGCAGAACACTCCAAAAATACATTGATATTTGTCACAAGTACAACATTTTTGCCATTAATGCACAGTGTGACATTGGCGGCAAACTGACCAACTAAGCGTATTTAAACGTCAACTTGTATGTTAGTAATCTGGTAAATCAAATTTTATAGGTCACTCCGAATAATATATACTCAAATACATTGAGAATAAACAGAATACATCTTCTTGTTCAACATCTGAATATATCTGAAGTGCATAGGAAAAATAGATCTGAACATTTGAATATACCTGTTTACTAGGAAGTTAATGTAAATAGTTCAAAATGTTAAAGATAAATTGTTCTTTAGAAATTTTGTTATGATTGTTAAAAACAACTCAGAACTAAAAATAACTCCAGAGTCTTCATTTTACGTATAAAATACTTTGTACTATTCATAACCATTTATTGGAGATTTGTAGTCCCCGGAATTTGAAGCCTCAAGTCTGTAGCAAAAAGTTTGCTTTACAATATCGGGCAATTACGGCGAGCAATTTCTGTCATTTCGGCATCGATTGTTGCCATTTCAAAGTCGCAAACGAACATTGACTGCACGTGATTGGCTGACCAGACATGGCAAAGCTGCTACGCGGTTCTATGGTGGAGACAAACTTGTTTTTTCCTGGTCAACAGGACGAGTTTTGCAAATATGTATCCTAAACGGGTTGTACAATTTTTTCTATGATACTCTTCAAATGTATAGAAAACTTGTTGAAGCCCCTTGAATTTGAGCACATGCAAAGTTTCTCAAAATCTTTCTATGACCCTGAATTACTTGTGTCCAAAACTGACAATATTGGCTTGACAAGGAAATTTCTTTATATGTTCGAAAACTTCTGATTTTTTTCAAATCGTAGGCATAGTTTTAATACAACTACTCAAAAACTGCCTAAATTTTGAAACCGCCATAAAATCCACATGCCAAAAGGGCAAACAATTTGAACGCCTGAGCTGGGTTCATGCGTGGGACGATGATCCCTGTTAATTTATCAGCTGATCCAAGTACACAAGAATTGACACGGATCAATGCGTATTTACGTATTCAAGTTCATTTATTTTTTCACAAGCAGATGGAAATTTTGCGCTAGCGTAGGCTTTACATGTGTGCGTAACATGTTTTTTACAAATTTCCTCTCTTGACTCAGGTATATAAATTTTACCCTCTGAAAACAATGCGCACGTAATCGTAAAAATCTTTGGTTTGGATGTAGATCCAATGTGAATATCTTGCAAATTAATTATCAATGCGATCTAGAGGATTTGTTCCACACGAAAGAAAGCAAGCGCCCACGTGCAACGTTTTCAAAGCACCCAACAGCACGCTATTTTTATTGCGTTTAAGTTAACGAGAAAAGAAGATCACGTTGGGTTCAAATCCCTGCACGAGGTAACAATTCTAGGTTTTAGGAGCTCGGATCAGGATTTCATAGCCCAATGATTTATACACAAGCATGTGAATGGATGAGGCCTTAGCCTAAGTATTTTCTTTCCCCGTGAAGAACGCTTGAAAAGAACTGCATGAGATATTAATTAGAAATTGGAAAGTTCACATGCACGTACATTATTTCTACGTTTATCATTTAAGTTGTACCAAGATAATTTAAATGAGAAATGTAGAACATAATTAAAATGAATTGTGTATGTCTACATTATAGTTCACGTATCAAACGCCTCTTCTGCATACCCAACTTTAAATCATTAATTTAAACCTATAGATTTGAAGCAATGGGGAGATACTACCTTTATTTTCAGGTAGTATTATCCCACTCCAATTTAGATCAGGTATTAGTACCACATATTTCTGGTACATCTATGGTTTGCCCCTGCACCGTCACTGTACAAGTGGAATATGTAGTATATTTAAAACTTCGCTTATTCGGCGTTCTGCACGAACTGCGTTTGACACTAACGACATTCTGCAAGAACAACACATTGCACGAGCATTCCTTGAAGTTGGATTTTAGTATCCAAAGTTGTACATTTCATGGGTCATCGTAATTGAGAGCATATATATTTTCAATTCTTTATCTTCCTGACGCGACGCAGACTTTGGAACTCAATTGAGGTCCATTACGCCTTCTTGGAGCAAACACTTACCCAATCTAATCCATTATTTCTATTTTGTGATCAATCATTTTATTATCTAAACTGGAAAGGAAGAAACTATAATCATGTCTCAAGTGCTTCGGCAGTGAGCGGGTGCCACTAAGTTTGGCACGTCACACATGTTGGCGCCACCCCCTCTATTACAGAGCTGTGCTGGTCTTAAGCATTCACTGGACTACACCGAACTTTCTTCCTTCATCAGCCGCTGCATGTTGCAGGTTTTTTTATTGCGACCTCATATCGGCACGCCCCACTGACCCTGGCCGTGTTATGTGTGGCTCTGTGTGGCCAAGTGTGTCGTGTTATGTGTGGCTCTGTGTAGCCAAGTGTGTCGTGTTATGTGTGGCTCTGTGTGGCCAAGTGTGCCGTGTTATGTGTGGCTCTGTGTGGCCAAGTGTGCCGTGTTATGTGTGGCTCTGTGTGGCCAAGTGTGGCCGTGTATGGTTTTGTGTTGTTCTGTGTGACTCTTTTTCGCCCTGTGTAGCTCTATGTGGGCCCGCGAAGCCCTGTGTGTTCCTGTGTGGTTCTGTGTGAATTCATTTTGCTCTGTGTGGTTTTTTGTGGCCCAAAGTGTCTCTGAGTGGTCCTGTGTGGCTCTGTGTGTCCTTGTGTGGATCTTTGAAGAAGACGTCGCAATCTAAAGTACACAAGATACATGTTCAGGTAGAATACGAAACGTGTTTATGTTGAACGAACAACGCGTGTTCATGTAGAACACCCAATACGTGTTGATGTACAACACAAGACACGTATTCAAGTGAAACATACGACATGTGTTCATATAGAACGTTCTCTTCTGTGTGATTGATTCAGAGCACAATAATTGAAAGTTCAGCTTTTTTAACGCATTAGAAAATGAGTCCCGGAGGAGAACTGCTGCCCCCAGTCAGACTGTGCATCTCGAGATGAAAACTTGTTTGTGAAGAGGAAAAAAATATTTGATTTAGAATGAAGTCAAAGACTAGAAGGAAGAGAGTGCGGCAAGTTTGTATGGCTTCACCAAAATGTTTTCTGTCAGTATTTTCCAGTAAAATATACGAGGAAACTGGGGTGGTTGTAGACTTTCTGTTGGAAACCACACGTGCAAACACAGAACTGGAATTCCATTGAGTTAAACGTTATTCGAAGATGTGAGTTTCTACCATTTACAGCTTTGAGTCTTTAACATTTATAGCTTTGAGTCTTTAACATTTATGGCTTTGAGTCTTTACCATTCATAGCTTTGAGTCTTTACCATTTATAGCTTTGAGTCTTTACTATTTATAGCTTTGAGTCTCTACCATTTATAGCTTTGAGTCTCTACTATTTATAGCTTTGAGTCTCTACCATTTATAGCTTTGAGTCTTTACCATTTATAGCTTTGAGTCTTTACCATTTGAAACTCTGAGTCTTTACCGTTTTAAGTTGTGAGTCTTTACCATTTAAAAATCTGAGCCATTACCTTTTATAGCTCTGACTCATTATCATTTAAAACTCTGAGTTTTTATCATTTAAGGGTCTGAGCCTTTACCACTTACAGCGCAAAGGTTCTACCATTTAAAGCGCTAAGCCTTTATCACTCTTTTTTATTAGGATTGAGGATCTTATGCATGCATTTGGTATTTTAAGCACCAATAAATAACTATGAAATTTCAGGTGGCTTATTTGTAAGCCCTCTGTATAATAATAGCAAATATTTTTTACTTAACAAATGTTACTCCGTCTGAATGCAACAGCAACAACAGACTCTTACAGAGGCCTGACACTTTTATACCAAGCATTTTTCTCTTGAAGATAAACTTACTTATACAATTTATACGTATTAATGTTGTCAATTAATATACAATCAGTATTTACGTAATGGAGTCATGAACAAGCAAATAAAGTAATAGAAATAAGTCGTCACAAATATTGGAGTTTTTAAATGGTCAAATGCTATCTTCCTGAAGTAAAAAAATTAGTCACAACGATTCATTATTAATAGTCACCTAACTCTTTCCTCCTCTCTCCTTCCTCCTTCAGTCTTCCTCCTCTAATCTCCCTATTCCCTCCTCTTCCCTACTCCCTATTCCCTTCTCTTTCCTACTCCACATTCCCTTCTCTTTCATACTCCCCATTTCCTCCTCTTCCCTACTCCGCATTCCCTTCTCTTTCATACTCCCTATTTCCTTCTCTTTCATACATTCAATTCCCTCCTCTCCCTATACCTTCTTACCCTCCCACTCACTGCCAGTGCTTCTCAACAATCTCAACGCATATGTGATTATCTAAATTACCTAACTGAAGTCTATTCTCTTATTAGTTCAATTCACAATAAAGCCTTCGTATAGAAGAAACTTTTTAATGTTACGTGTAATGAGGCTGTTTGTTTATACAATTATAATCAAAATAGACCTCTATGTTTGTTTACTCGTTTATCTAGGACTAACATCTACCTTGTCATTACTTCGACAGTTTTAGATTAGTAGTAAACCATGAACCCATAGATTATATCTAGAGTGTGACTGTTACACAACTGATCTTCAGCTGACATGCAATTACTGTTAACAGAAAAGAAAACTGTCGCGCAACTCTAAGCCGTATAGTAAGTGCATCTCAGTACAGCTAGAATGGCTCATATTTTACAGTGAATTTCTGCTTCGGAAGAAATCGGTATGTGTTAAAGTTGTAATGCATCACATGATGTTTCTTCATCGAACATGTGGATCCATTGCGTTACTATAACATACGCCGAGCCAAAACTCACTCGTTAACTGATCAGCAGGCGACCTGCATCGAAATGTCTCTGTCCAGGCCATGCATTGCAAGATTTCTCTTCATCCAAACTGAGGTTCCATCGCTTTACGACAGTATGCCCTCAACCGCCACTACCGATGAACCAATCAGCAGGCGAGCTGCCTCTCCAGTAGAGCGGCTGCCTAGGCCTAGCTAGACTCAGTCCTCACCGCCAAGATCTCCTCAAGTCAAGATCACTTACCACACTTGTTGCGGGGAATGTATTGGGCTACGACTCCAAAGAAACAGATGGACCCAAGTCCCGACCACCGATTTATCATCCACGGGTCTCCCACTATGCTTGTTTTTGCAGCACTAGTATTCGAGAAACCACGCAGTCGATTATCTCAAAGAAAAACGTATTTATGAAGTCCTGGTACGCCTGTGCTCTACATTATAGTGGAAAAGATATTCATAAAGATAAGCTGTGTCACATGTTGTGGTGTTCAGTACTGCACCTCAGTGTATGAGACGAAACTTCTTCTTTTGCCATTATCTTGTTAGGTCCTTCAACCGTTTCTTACTCCCTTAGACGCTCACTCTGAGTACGACTAGAAAAACGATAGTCATTTGTCAGTCCTTACAAAGAACATATTCATGGTTGGCTTGGAGTTAGAGAAGCCTGAGCGTAGGAACACTAAACCTCTATAAATTATACGGACAAAAATACCAGAAAGCGCAATCATTTCTCATCGCTGACGTGCATCTGTCCTGCAATCCTACATTTGCTTAATCAAAGTAGAAATAACACACAAACACGGATTCGACTGAATGTATGGTCAAACATGACTCACGGAAAAAGAAAATTTTCCATTGAATAACCGTATGTGAAGTGAAACGAGAAATTGTATACAAACTGAAAGACCTGATATTGAACTGTCTGTAAAATTTTTATCAAGATATATTGACCGTAAAAGTTTTTAATTATATGGAGGTCGGAGAAATTAATCATGCTCCGATTACCATAAAAATAATATTTACATAGTACCGTGACCTGTAAATATTTCATTTTATGGTGGTTATACAAAATTACGTTTCACTTAAAAATACTCTATTGTGCAATGACCAAAATATTTAAAAAATATTATTGGGACCATGAATGAGTTTTTTAGGGTAGCTTATTTCGCCACACATGAGTTTGTTATTTATACGCATTCTATTTCCAGTTCTATAGAGCATCATCCGTTGTATGGCAAAAGCAAACTCTTCACAATGTAGGGTAAACTTTTTTGAAGGCTTCTAGTATGAACTAATAGAACTAGTGGCTGTCACGACGATGTGTAGTCTGAACGATGTGTAGTCTTAACGATGTGTAGTCTTAACGATGTGTAGTCTGAACGATGTGTAGCCTTAACGATGTGTAGTCTTAACGATGTGTAGTCTTAACGATGTGTAGTCTTAACGATGTGTAGTCTTAACGAGATGTGGTCTTAACAAGATGTGGTCTTGACTGCACATCATTTTAGGGAACAGACAAAATACTCGCACGCAAATATATGCTGCTCTGATCACCATCAAGAAACAATTTATGTAATGAACTGGTTTTCTGCGCCTAGTATCTTTATTTCACCAGGTACACGTTACCTGAACATGAGGCATTGTTGAAAAATAAATAAATAAAGATTGTTTGTTTGAGATTTGAGGTAAGATTTTGTGAAGCAGATGTTTTTTTCTGTGTACTACACAGCTGATGGCATACAGATTTGCTTGTATAAGCTCTTATAGAAACACGGCTTGACCTGAAGCAGCCAGCGTATTGAAGCAGTTTGCTTGCGTTGCTTGCGTTCCTTGCGTTGTTTGCGTTGCTTGCGTTTAAGCGTAGGTGTATGATGACCCATGAAAAAAATAATGACTGTACGCTTAGTTTTATGACGCACTGACTGCAAAAAAAAACATTTTTCAAATTGAAAATTCATTCCCAGAAAATCTTTTGTCTCTGTTAATGAACTTGAACGCTAAATATTTTGCCAGCGGCTTGGAGTGCTTGTCTAATTAAGACCAAAAAATATTTAATTAAATATTGTAACTCGCAGATATTATTTATAGGAGTTTCAGGGGCTCATAAATTCCATTATTTAATGAAATCACCAGGCTTTTCGAGACACATTTATTTTGAAGTATGTGTGTTCATGGGAATTATCAATATAGGTCAGGTAACTCATTCCTCATATAACAGCTACTCCGTCTGGTCGGCAACAATTGGTGCACAGTTAGCACAGAGGGAAAATAAATCACAAATTTAACTCAGTTATTATGTTTTCAACGTTACAAATCCCACGCTAAAAAAAGGTTTTAAAAAAGATTAATTTCGTGAATGGTTTAAAGAACATCATCGTCAGAATGCTTTCCCAACTGTGTACCAACTGTTTCCGACCAGAGGGAGAATATCTCACGGCAAACACACGGCTTTTCTGTTGGCTGAGGTGAAAAGGGGATGCATGGAGTCTGCGCTCCTGTAAGATGTGTCCATGGGTTCAATCCCTCAAGCCGGTCAAGCGATTCCTCCCACGAGCATCAGTTACAGCCAGCCTGTGCGTTCAATACTCGCTTTTATTAATGAAATTCCAGAAGCGAAATGTCTGAGAAGCCATTTGCAATAAAAAGCCAGTCTAAAAATCCGATAACCAATGGCCTAAGAGAATGTACATGTTTTTGTGCAGGTCACTGTCTGAATGACGCAATATTTAACGAAGGTGTTTTATTCCTTGCACATGAGAAGATTTCAGTTCAGAAACTTGAAATTGTTGTCTGACTTCGTGAAAGAATTTATTTTATTTTCATAGGAAACATTGGTGACAATCTGTTATTGCAATCACAGTGCACAATCACAATCATCTCATGCAGTCACAGCAAACAATCACAATCATCTCATGCAGTCACAGTAAACAATCACAATCATCTCATGCAGTCACAGTAAACAATCACAATCATCTCATGCAGTCACAGTAAACAATCACAATCATCTCATGCAGTCACAGTAAACAATCACAATCATCTCATGCAATCACAGTAAACAATCACAATCATCTCATGCAGTCACAGTAAACAATCACAATCATCTCATGCAATCACAGTAAACAATCAATATCTGCAATGACAGGAATATTGGAATTCAGTTGTGAAGATAAATTTCTATCGAAGATACAGTTAATTCATTGCATTTAAGTCACAAACTTTGTTTTTTAATTCATATCATTAGCACATCAAAAATTTACATACGTCAGTTCTGTTAATTGTAAAATTGCTCATAAAGCTCCACAAATTTTCATACAGTTTTAAATTTTTCATTGGTCTCTTGACTAATTTCTCGAAACGGCTACTTCATTCATCTCCAATTTTAAATTCCTACCAATGAAGACAGTGTTATTTTTCCAACGACACAACTCGTGCATAATCTATAGAAAGAGCATTAATATTGTTATTCTGTGACCCATACACATGCCGCATAACTTGCATTAGTAGTTTTGGATTCTTATGCCGAGTTTTAAATTCACCTTCCAAGTACCACCACGTATCTTTCAGAAAGAGAGGCGTTGACTTTGTTCATAATATGTGTTGTTTAACGAAGCTTCCATTAAAATTATTGAGCACTTCTAGAGACAAAATGTTCATATAAGTCATTAAGACGCTCAAGTTCATCTCGAGTGAAAATGTTTAAAAATCTTGTAATCATTTTACTAGGAGCAACATCCAACAATGGATGGTAGCGTTTCGGTATAATCAATGTCATCACACTGAGATGACATAAAATCATACACTGATACTATGTCACGTACGCATAGAAATGATTTCTTACTACAACATTTATGTATTTTGTACACAAGCTCTCCTTATTAGGAAACTCTTTATTTTATTTAGTAAGACAGTCCGAGCGTGTGTTGAGACATCCTGTGACTGTATTTTAAAAGTATTTGGACATTTGGAGCTATTAGACTGAAAAGTCGTGAACATTATGTGTTTCATTATTTTCAGTTTCGCACTTTAGAATTTAGTGGATGTCGCTGTGTGGTCTACATGCAACACCAGAGCATGTATACAAACCTGCCTTTTATGTATACAGTGACACGCAAAAGTATTGGATACATCACATTTTTCTCCTAATTTTAGTTTGGCTTTACAATTTTACCTGATATTTGGTCAGTAGGGTGCAGCAACATAACTTCCTTTTCTTAAAGCACTTTACTTTGAAAAAAGAAAGTTGTGTTGCCGCACCCTGAAGTATTTTTAGCCGTCTGTGGAAAGGAAAATTGAAAAGTCAGTATTGAAATTGTTTTTTTGGCCAAAAACAAAAATGACCCTAATGAAAAGAATTGGATACGTTCATCAAGTATTTTGTTACAAATGCTCTATTCCGCTCAACTGATTTCAGTTGCTTTCTATAGTTACGCACAAATTTTTAACAAAGATTTAATGACATTTCCCCATTCTTTTTTGCAAAACTCCTCTAATTTATTTATATTTTGTGGATTCCGTTTATGCAGTTTAATCGTTAAAATTTCCACACATTCTCAATTAGATTTGATCGGTAAATGACTGGCCAACTGAAGACGTCAATTTTTTTAACGCCATTCTTTACTTGATTTGGCAGAGTGTTTTGAATCACTGTCTTCTTGAAACACAAAATCGGGACCATGTCCCAACAACCATTCCATGAACTGATAGACCATAAACGCTGAACATGAGCAACTTAAGGCGGAGAAACAGAAAGGTAGAGAAGGACTCTTTATTACTAGTTCTGAAATTCAGACTGACCTAAAAGAAGCTGGGATTGAAGTAAGCAAGCTCACCATTAGCAGAGCTCTAAATCGCACTGGCTCTATTTCAAGATCCCCAAGAAAAGTGTCATTACTGAAACGTCAACATGTCAAAGCCCGTTGAAATTTTCTTGAAACCTCATAATAAGAAAACCCGCGAGTTTTGGGAAAAGATAATCTATTTAGACGAAACTAAAATAGAACTCTTCAAAAGAAACAGAGCAACACGGATTTGTTGGAATATCGATAATCAGAATGCCAACCCTGCAGTGAAGTTCGGAAGTATTTTGATCATGATATGGGAGGTTTTTCATCAAACTGCAGTGGTGTGTTAGAAATTATCAAAGGTGGGATGAATCGTCAAATGTGCCGGAAGATTCTGGATTTTTTTTTCTAGAAATCTGTAGTTTTGTTGGGATACAATTGCGAAGTCGTGTATCAAGAAGACAATGATCCCAAGCACACTGTCAAACTAACTCAAAAATGGGTTAAAGATAACGAAATTGACCTCCTTAATAATTATTGTCCCAGTCAGTTTTTCGACCTATATCTAACTGAAAATTTGCGGAAAACTTCACAAATTAAAGTACACAAGTGAAATTCACAAAATATCAATTAATTAGAGGAGTTCTGCAATGAAGAATGAGAAAAAATAAAAATAGATCCATTTAAAAAACTTGTACCCAACTACAGAAAGCGACTGGAAGCAGTTGAGCGAAATAGCGGATTTGCAACAAAATACTCAATGAATGTATCCAATACTTTTGCAAAGATTTTTTTCGTTTTTGAACAAGAAAACAATTTCAACACTGCTTCTTTAGATTTTCTTCCCACATACGACTAGAGATACTGTATGAGATCACACCGACCAAGTATCAGATAACATTGTGAAGCTATGACAAAAATGTGATGTATTCAATACTTTTGCGTGTCACTGTAATATATATATATATATATATATATATATATATATATATATATATATATATATATATATATATATATATATATATATATATATATATATATATATATATATATATATATATATATATGTATATATAACAGGGACTCAGGTACATAAATATGCCCCCGCACAGTCTGCCTAGACCAGTACCATGTTGTTTCACGTGTACAGGAAAGTAAGTCTGTCGTTCCTGTACATCAAGGCGCTCCTCTTTACTCTCCATAAAGAACAATTTTTGCTTTCTGCACTACTCAGTCAAACCTGAATGTAACCATTAACTTGGTGGTGAAGGTAACCAGTGACTTGGTGGTGAATGTAACCATTAACTTGGTGGTGAATGTAACCATTAACTTGGTGGTGAAGGTAACCAGTGACTTGGTGGTGAATGTAACCATTAACTTGGTGGTGAAGGTAACCAGTGACTTGGTGGTGAATGTAACCATTAACTTGGTGGTGAAGGTAACCAGTGACTTGGTGGTGAATGTAACCATTAACTTGGTGGTGAATGTAACCAGTGACTTGGTGGTGAATGTAACCAGTGACTTGGTGGGGAATGTAACCAGCGACTTGGTGGTGAATGTAACCAGTGACTTGGTGGTGCATGACACAAGACTACATGTAACAGCATGACGCAAGGCAACATGTAATACACAACAACTCATCATATAACAGCAGGACATACAACAATTCAACACGCAACAGAGAACGTGCAAGCGAGCTAGAAGTAATTTTGACATGTACATGCATGCCTTTCATGACACGTGCTGCAACTGAGAACACTAGTACGACATTTATACATAATTCGTTGATTTAAGAACAACTGATTTTTTAAGATTCCAATTAGTGCAGTCCAACGCAAGCTCGTTCTCGAACACCAGTTTTTGCGGCGGTGAGTGTTCGCAGAAGTCCTTCCACGATGTCGTACAAGAACTGGACGTGTCGACAGTCTCCACAGACACGAGCTAGTGTGGTTGACAACCTGCCTTATCAGTGAGATCGAGGGCGGCGTCAGTACCAAATGAGTGTAATGTGCAGAAGTAATTCCTCTCCGTGTATGTACCTGAACTGGTTACCTTATAAGGAGCTTGAGGTAATTACCAGGGCCCGACCTGCTCTCTCAATTATAGGGTTCTGCCCTTAACAGGAAGTAGGGGCTCAGCAGGGAACAAGTTTTCGGCATGCCGGGGCTACACGAGTGTTAGATTTGCGTTGATGCATGGGATATGTAGATCATGTTCTCCTTGCTCTATGCATGTAGTGCATCCTGTTACGCTTGAGTTGATGCATGGGATATGTAGATCATGTTCTTTTTCCTTTATGCATGTAGTGCATCCTGTTACGCTTGAGTTGATGCATGGGATATGTAGATCATGTTCTTTTTCCTTTATGCATGTAGTGCAGCCTGTTATTATATTATATAATGCGCGTATGAGTTTTGTATATCAACTGCATGTAAACATTGCACTTCGTTTAACATTTTTGTCATTTGGTTTTGCCTTTCTACAGATTCATTAGTCCATAAAAAGCAACAAATGTATTTATACTTCATTGTCCATTCTATCAAAACCATCACTTATTGTATAACTCTATGTACTACAAAATCACTTATTGTGTAACTCCATGTATTACACCATCACTTATTGTAACCGTTACATTTTTTAAATGTTGTCTCTTACTCTACGCAAAATCGCCGTTTCTGAATAATTACGAAAGAGTTCGCTGATAAAAAACATGCAATAACTGAAAATATGTATTCGTATAGCGCTTGTATGAGAACACAAACTTTATTCCTGCATTATTTAGCTAGGGGGCCAGAACATGGCAGACTTTGGTAACAGTTTACACGTTTTACTCGACCTTAAAAAAACATTCTATTCCTGACTTCTGTTTCTTATCTTTTCTGACATTCTTGAGACTTCTGAGCTGATGAGGAAGTTCTGGGATTTGTTTGCTTTCTACTGTGTTAAATACTGGAATAAAACACTAGGAAAAATGAAAATATGGCCTTTAATTCACGGTATTCTTCTTATAATGAAATTACAGCCCAGTGCCGTTAATACTTGCGTTATGTTAAATTAACATATGCACAGGAACAGTAAGCATTCATAACGTAACGATATGATACTTTATTGAGCCAACCTCGAGTCAATTTAGTTTCCTTGTGGTCAGCATATTATGATAATAAAATGGATTTGTTTCCAACAACTCATCACGACAATACTTAATGGCAATACGTTAGCCAAAACTTTGAAGTAATACTGTATAGCTATACCATATAAAAATACCGCATGACAATACTTACTGGCAATGATTCTTAACAATACTCTATAGCAATACTTGGATGACACTGTATGACGATTTTTACGGTTCATGTTTTGTGGCATCAAAAAGGAGTACTCGCGCATTCTCACAAGCATTCCCGAGATATCATGAACAATGAACTAAAACATTACTAGCTTCTAAACTTCCAGGAGAAAATTCATGCAGCTTTTGTAACTACAACACATTTTCAAGAATCATCAGAATCGAAAAGATATTAACCCTGGAGCACCGAACATGGGTATAGACGTCACTAGCCTCGAGCAAACTATAACCATATTCAGTACTCCAGGGTTAAACTTGCACCTGACATCAGGTGCTTACGAAGACCCTCTCACAACACCTTCTGACGGACCTGTCAGTTAGACAGAACTACACAACCCGTCAGTGTGTCTGAAGTCAAAGCCATGCTCAAATATATGGGAAAAATGGCCCACCTGCCCCACCCATTCTTTTAATCATCATCAAATTCTTCTTCAGTTCTCTTGTCTAGCAACTAACAGATTTTGATTGATACTTATGTGACATTATTTTACCTTCATATTCAATTATTGTTGTTTGGGTTGAACCCACCTGCTGTTGTTAGGGTTGAACCCACCTGCCATTGTTTGGGTTAAACCTACCCGCCCTTGTTAGGGTTCAACCCACTTGCTGTTAGGGTTGAACCCACCAGCCGTTGTCAGGTTTAAACCCACAAATAAAGTACTTAGAATCAACTATGTTCTTTGATACATAGTTAATTTTTTGCGTTGTTTCAACTTTCCTAGCAAACAGGTTTTGGTGAAGTGAAATAAAGTACTTTAAAGCACAGGTTGAATCTTGGGCTGGAGGAGGAGGGATAGTCCAATATTTAAAGACTGTAATCTTTACTCGAGAAAGTTAGAGCAGCTTATAAAGGCTCAGAACTATTTGAATTAAAAACCTAAGTTTTGCTAAAAGTCAACGACGAAAAAAATGGTGATATATTACTATCGCTGATTGCCTCTTACGTTGTTGGATTTGATGACACAATAATTGATTTCTTGCGATAATATTTGATGTTTTGGAAGCTGTCAGTAAAATTAATGGAGCTTGAATATATGAGTGCAAACGGTTCTTCAAACAAAGCAAGTCTGTCTGTCAGAAAATTTAAGAGACACGGTTTTCATTACTAAATTGTCAAGAAATTTAGGTCTCCATTACTAGCCTCCTTCTTAAGTTTGATTATGTTTCCGTATAACTAATTTCAGTGATCGTTTGCCAGTCACATTCATAGTTTATAATATTCAGCTGTACGTCAATTCTCTAAATTGCCCGAGATTTCATTTATTTCTTAATTTATGAGATTTCGGTGATAAAATTGTAGAAAGAACCGCTCAAGCGGACATACAAAACCATGTACAATGATCAGTGTACGTTCCAGTCGTGACGTCGCTGGGTGTACGTTCCAGTCGTGACGTCGCTGGGTGTACGTTCTAGTCGTGACGTCGATGGGTGTGTGTTATGATATTAATGATACATTCATAGGTTTGCATATTCCAGACGATGTAGGAGGTATATGTATTTAGTGTGTGTATCTTACGAGAAACAAGGCATCAAGTGCGGAACGGCGACGGGGCACCAACTCACAAAAATAAACAACTGAGAGGCGAGCTCGAGGGCTGAAGGGAAACATAAACAGTAGGGTGAGAAGGTTCGAGGTGTTTGGTTTCATGGCTAAAGGACGTGTCACACACAAGGAAATTAATGGGTACAGACTTTGTGACTCTCAAGAATTATGCAGTCGTGGAACTCTCAAGTTGATTGAAGAGTGTGCGGGATACATCACAGACGGTTAGGAACATATTTCAGACCATTGGACAAATAGGGAGATTTGAAAATAGAAAAGATACGTGAGAGGATCAAAACCCGTATGAAAACGGTAGAAAGGATAGTTGAGGGGGACTTGGGAACTAGATTTCTGCGACGATGTAGGCTTTTGCAGCTAGAGCGACATCTCGGACATAGGTATAGGTTTAGGGGTATGGGTGGAATAGGTGTAAAAGTGATTAAAGGGGAATTAACTTAATCATCATACTGACGAATAACAGCAGATTTTACACGTGCATCTACCCATGTATTAGGTTGTTACAAAAATAATGGCCGCTTGGAAGGCTTCTGAAATCGGCCATTATTTTTGTAACAACCTAATATAAAGGGGAAGATTTAATTGTGTAACAACAAGGAATGGAAGGGGAAAATTTAGCGCTATTGGTGAGGGGTTATAATTGTGAGTGTTAAACACCAAAACCCATCATCAGAAACGAATCTCCAGTCTAAGGGCAAGTTTAATATTATTATTGTCATTGTGATCAAGGTTAGCGAGAGGGTAGATTTCGTGATCTGATGTGAACGCCCATTGATTTAACTAATTTGTTCCGTGCGCACACTTAACTAGTCAGCTATCAAGTATGTAATTGATCTGTAATAGTGCACTATTTAATAGGACATCATGTGCAGTTCATATGCGAAAATGTGGTAAATAACTCACATTTCCCATCCCATGATATTTAGAATAACATGTATTGAATTTTCTGTGTGCATCATTTATCCCTTCTATAGTCATTGAAAAGAAGTATCGGGAACACCTTTTACCATGTCATGTATTCAGAGGATTAGAATCCCCCTAGTGCGATTACGTATGTTTGTTGCATTTAATTAATTGTATTATGAACAAATATTCATTTAAATATAACGGAAGGGCCGCATGCGGAAAAACAATGCATTGAAACCAAGATGACGTAAATTATGAGAGAGAAAAGAACTCATCACCAATATATCAATGTATGATTGAAAGTAGGCAGAAATGCTTTATCTTTTTATATAAATTACCTAAACATTCAATAACAAATAGACCTCACTGAAAGATAGATATTATATAACCATCACAATCTATACGTATCGCTACATGTGCGTTCCACTCGTGACGTCGCTGGGTGTACTTTCCAGTCGTGAGGTCGCTGGGTGTACGTTCCAGTCGTGACGTCGCTGGGTGTACGTTCCAGTCGTGACGTCACTGGGTGTACGTTCCAGTCGTGACGTCGCTGGGTGTACGTTCCAGTCGTGACGTCACTGGGTGTACGTTCCAGTCGTGACGTCACTGGGTGTACGTTCCAGTCGTGACGTCGCTGGGTGTACGTTCCAGACGTGACGTCACTGGGTGTACGTTCCAGTCGTGACGTCGCTGGGTGTACGTTCCAGTCGAACGTACACGCAGCGTGCCTGTAGCCTCATTTTTAACAAAAAGAAATACAACTTTAAAAAATTACTTATGCCATCTCATCTGTTTCAATAGCTAGTGATAATATTAGCATAGAGTATAAGCATGTCAACTCTCTATACTGAGCTTCGGTGCACTCAGTATTACGTTGCTAAAAAGAGGCTCCAACGTGTGGCTGGGCAGTGATTTCAAATTACAAATATAATTAATTACAAAGCTAATTCAAGTTACGAAGATCGAAGTTAACAAAGCAAGCGCATAATTTTTTTCAAACTCTTCAAACGTATTTCTTTGAATACATCCTCTATTATTTTGCTAGAGCACTTGAAAAACAAATCAAGGAACAATTATATGATAATGCTCAGAACTTCTGAAGTAAAGGGATGGGTTGATGGAACCGAGATACAGTGATGCTCGGTGTGCATCACTGCAGTCATGGACAAATAAATCCATAACACACAAATTTTTTCAATTTCAATTGCACTGACGATTCACTCAAAGTCTTCTCCCTCTCTTTTTGAAGTTATACCTCGAAGTTTTGCTTTAACAAACTGTAGCACTGAGGATTGTTCAAGAAGCTCTTCACCGATTATCGTGTACATAACTTTCCATATGTGTACCATTCGATTCGAACTTCATTATGCACAAATATTCGTCGTAATCACTTTGGAATGAACTGTTCTGGGTATCTTTTACTTCCAGATTCGGTGTTCAGAATGAATCACCACTCAAAGCTATGAAGTTGCGTATTTTTAGGATTCATTTTTTCTGTCTCCTTTATTGCAATCTCAATTATGAACCTCGTCAGATAACTATTTTTTCTAATGCCGCTCATTTTTCCATCACATGTAGCAACAACATTTAGTTTCAAGACTCTAACTAACATAACTTAAAGCTAGTTACACGAACATGAAAATTGACACCAAACTATGTAATGAGAAATATTATTTTAACCGAAACTGATCCGAAAAAAATACAACACTAAAAGGGATCACATAGGTAAGGATGTTCTAATTTTGGCCAGTCTACAAACCACAAAACGTGCCAAAATTGGATGGCAATCCACGGACTTACGAGTAGCAGTAACAAATGTTTTTCATCGATCAGTGCAAAGAAATCAATTTAAAACCAAATTACATTTCAATCAAATTTCCTGGCCACGTATTTAATCTACTCAACTATTGTTTTAAGAGTTTCATCAGTGTGGAACTGGCATGAACATGACTACTAAGGCTGGTCAGATGGCATGAACATGACTACTAAGGCTGGTCAGATAACACCAGACGGTCAGTCAACAACAGGAAGGCAACCTTCACTCCAGGCCACTCAACTCTCAATTAGAAGCTTATTTAAAATAAAAACACATAGTCCTCCATAAAGCCCTCAGCCAGCGAGGACACAAACTATGTACATGTTTTTGCCTAACGGAACTTTATCACATTTAGAAGTGTACAGTTGTCTCCGCGGAAAATTGGATTTGTATAATATTATTTATAGATTAAAATTAAAAATACAAATGCAGTTGCGATGAAATCAACGTAAAAAGTGTTACATGTTTTAACAACAAATTAAAAATTGGATGTAAATGATTGTTTTTTTTTCACGAATAATTGTTGATGGTTAGTGGTGAATTGGTTGGTCACATTTACTGTTCCATATTCACCATGAGAGTCGCACATGGCGAACTCATGTGAGAAATTCCACGGCTCAAACTTGTCACTGTCCACCCACTGCATTTCATAAGTCATTTGTTCACCTGCGAGAACTGTCATTTGTTCACCTGCGAGAACTGCCATTTGTTCACCTGCGAGAACTGTCATTTGTTTACCTGCGAGAACTGTCATTTGTTCACCTGCGAGAACTGTCATTTGTTCACCTGCGAGAACTGTCATTTGTTCACCTGCGAGAACTGTCATTTGTTCACCTGCGAGAACTGTCATTTCTTCACCTTCGAGAACTGTCATTTGTTCACCTGAGAGAACTGCCATTTGTTCACCTGCGAGAACTGTCATTTGTTTACCTCAAGAACTGTCATTTGTTCACCCGCCGGAACAGAGGTATTGTTTGTTTGAATTAACGGGTGGGGCAGAAGTCACTTCACACTTTTAAATACCATTACAACAAAACCTAATAAAGATAAAAAATCGGATTACAAATCAAATGAAAATTGAAATTTTGGAGTTTTATTTCGTATCTAGTATACCGATTAAAGGTTTATATTGCTATTACTCATAAATGTTTCCCTAATATCAGTAATTCATAAATGGCAAAATATAGCAAAGAACAGCGCGCAAGAATAGTGGAAAGTTATTTCACACATAACAGATCCTTAGTTGCAGTGCAGAGGGACTTCATGATAACATTTAACCAACGAACAAGTCCTTCCAGACATTGCGTTGTTGCAATGATTTAAAGATTCATAGAATCTGGATCAATAGCTGATAAGGAACACTGGTAGACCAAGAGCAGCACGAAATGCAAATGCAATTCAGCGTGTTTCAAACAGCATTCAACAAGAACCACGAACACCGGGATCTTCCTTTCCTTTCCTTTGGGGATATCTTAAATTAAGAATTTACATCAATAGGCCTAATACTCTGCTAGAGTTAAAAGGTAACATATTTGAAAAATACAACAGAATAACTCAAGGTGTTTTAGAACAAGTCATGAAAAGTACTGTGAAAAGAAGGCGTACTTGTTTGAAAAGCAATGAACAACATTTGAAGGATATCATATTCAACATTTGAAGGATATCATATTCATATTATTTTTAATGTACTACAGGAGCGACAGTCGTCCATATGAACATAATTTATGGCATCAAAAACATTTCAAATATTTGTAGTATTTCCTTCAAATTAACTTCGCTTGGTTCAGTTGATTCGCGTCAGAAATGTCAGAAGTGCGTTCATATTTGCTCTATATATTAGGTATGCCATTAATCAGAACTAGCTGTCAGAAATTCCCAATACTTCCCTTTTCAATACAATGTGATATCCAACTGCTGTTGCTTTAGTACGTAAGGGAGATTTCCTACTTCTTCATATGTCTAATAGCAAAAAGTGGAGAAAGAAATCGAGGAATCTTTCACTCTTTTGAAAGCATTTGCACATTTAAAAATGGGCCAAGATTCAGAAAACAAGGCGATTGTATCCAAAGCAATATATCTTTACATCTTACTGGCTGCACCTTGCATTCACGTTGTGCGCTCGTATCGCTTTTGCAGACATGAAAAACTACTCGACTAAACGTTGTAAAAAATAGACATTATTACTAATAATCTCTCTCCAATTCTTCCTATTTCTGCCTGCCTAAATCACCAGGAAGAAAAATCAAATATTTCATACAAACATAACACGAATAACGAAAAAACTTTACCAACCGGCCCATGAGAGAAGAATAATTTAATTAAGAATACAACTTGCGTGAACTACATTCCATGAATCACTTGAAATGATAATATTTTCAATATTTTGATCATACGAGTAAGATAGGCCAAATTAGATACATGAATGTATACATTATGAACCACGTATGTACTGACATACTTCCATTCCTGTCCTACCTCTTTCCAGCATTCATAACAAAAACTGACGTTTTGGGCTCAGCGTTTAGCAAAATCTTATTTAACGACCACGAGCCTATGAACCTGAAGTTTGGATTGTTCTCCAGACGCCAGACAGACCTGGCTAAATCAAAGGTGTGCTGACCATTGTTCTCTCCCATCCCTGACCGATGTCACTCAACTCAGCCTATCATTTGAAGATGCCGCCAATATTATAGCCTGCAATTGTATCCACGATACAGCGCGTCAATTGAACCTCTCCTGACAAGTAGTCCATCAGCTTTGCGTGTTCAGAGCTCTTGTGAGTAGAAACAACACACAAGGAATTAAAGAATTCTAAATAACATACATGGCCTACCATGACCATATTTCCATAGTTCAGTGTAAACATTTTCTGTCTATGCTGATACTAGTGTACCCAGTCGTCAAAAATGGCGGCAGGGATTCCGTGACAATATTTCAGTGGTGCTCGCCAATGAACAACAATTCTGACAATTTCAATTCTTCTTATTTCGTGCAAATCTTCTTTGCAACATGTTAGCTGTCCTTTCTACAAACCTTTCTCTTTCAATTCTTCTTCATCTTTCGTTCGTCTTCTTGCGACATGGTGGCTGTCCTTTCTGCAAATCTTTCCCTTTCTAATCTTCTTTCTTCTAGTTCTTTCTGTGACATCGCAGCGCATGCTTCAGCTTTTCATACACTATCCACCTTTCTTCTCTCTTCACTGCTTTCTTTCGACGAAGTTTGTTTCTTTAGACGCTTTATCACGATCACGGTCCATCCTTGCTTCGTGTTCTTAGTAAGTTTTTTGAGAGATAGCTCTCCTCTTGAGCTTAGCATCCATGGCTCGAACATTGGCCGTCTCACTGATACTTTGCTGAGATCTTTGCCTTCTTTTCTTTGTGCGTGCTAGTCTGCGTTCCTTCCTTCTGGTATTTCATCCATTGTTCTAATAAATTTTTCAGATTCAATTTGTATCCAAAAACATATTTGTAGATGATACGGCATATCCCCGTTCTACGATATTAAGGCCGTTCAGGAGCATCTTGCCGTTGATAAAAGTTATATTCTGTTTATTATTTTGGGCTGCCGCAGGTAATTGATGACTTCTTGATGAGGAAAGCCTTCTTCCAGCAAATTGCAAAGGCAGAAGGGCAAACGGAGCTCCTGGCACTTCATGGTCAGAAATATCCAAAATAGCTTATGCACGACAGGATCGAAAACTCAATCAAAGGTACAGCATGACCCAGGAATGTACCTTAACTTGTAGTGACCCAGCACTGGGTTCCGTATCATGACTACCTGCAGTGACGCAACCAGGGGCCTCTACTCCGCGCAAAGTTTCAACTGCTACGAAAAAAATTAGTTGAAAAACATACGAAATAGCTTATGTACGACAGTATCAAAAAATCTAACGCAATATTTTGACTGTCAAATATATGTTCCAGGAACTATATTTACCATTGTCATTTAGGGATGAAATTTCATGATATCTCATCTTGTTATTCAGTAGACGAGTTTTCTCCTATCTAAATCCTTAAGAGCGTGACAGAGAGACGGACCAGGCAAGCAAGCAAGCAACAAACTGTGTATTATCTATATAATAATCTGCTTCTTCCTTACTTAGTTAGTTAGTCTGTTACACTTTCGTCGAGTTAGCATTATCATAGCTATTGAATTCCTCAGTGTAACATTAAAAGATGGCCTTTACATGCATTGATATGTTTGACCTAATTGTTAAGACATAGTGCAATGCCCGTCTAATCTAAATAATTACTTAATCTGTGAGCGAATCCATTCTGCTGAAGAATTTCATCCCTTCTTTCTTGAGTTAAATTCTCTCGTGCAACTCGATGCTGTTCGGCATTAATCTGAAGAATTTCATCACTTCTTTCTTGAGTTAAATTCTCTCGTGCAACTCGATGCTGTTCGGCATTAATTTGAAGAATTCCATCCCTTCTTTCTTGAGTTAAATTCTCTCGTGCAACTCGATGTTGTTCAGCGTCATGCCAACGAATTTCCTTTCTTCTTTCATGCGTTAAGCTCTTTTTAGCTACTCGGTGTTGCTCTGTATTATTCCGTAGAATTTCCAAACCTGTTCAAGGGTCAAGTTAGCTCTAGCTTCTCGTTGGCGAGCAGCATTGCTTCGTCTTGCCATTTCGCGTTGTTTGTCCGATAGTCTTCGGCGTCTTTCTTGCTGTCGAAGTCTTGCTCCTTCTCTCTTACGGTTGGACACGTTTCTATCCATGTTGGCCTTTTTTTGCCGGAATTTTATTCTGAAATATCAGAGACATTTAGAAAAGTAATAAACAGCACCGTTGAAAGAGCACGCCATTGTTTGACTAATAATGGAGGTCATATAAAAGATATTGTATTCCATAGTTGAACGTATTTTATTGTTTCATTTACAAATCTATAATAAACTTTGAAATTTCTTCGTTCATTCTGAATTAACTAAATCTCTTTACCAATTTTAGTTCTATAGCTATAATAATTTTAAAAAGGTACCTTACTAATGGGCCACCCTGTATATTCACTTATGTAGAATCTAGACTCGTACCCAAGTTTATGAAACCCTCATATTATTTTCCTCATCCCAGAAGGCTGAAAGTTATATTGTAACATCGTTCATACGACAACTGCCAAATATCGTTTCCCTGGAAAATTCTAATGACATCTCATCCTATTTCTGTTTGGCTGGGCATCGTTGTTATTTTTGGCTTCTACCCCTACAACGTCGATTGTCTTTCGTTGATTGCATTTAATTTGAAAAAAGTTATTTGACCATTAACCACATTTTCATTTTTTGTCAGTAAAATACCCCATGTGAATTTTTTTCGTTTATTTCTGAATCATTTCCACCATTTATTAAACCTATATATAACACCTAGTTGACTTACTTTTCATCTGGATTTTCATCTACACACCGACTCACCGCATTACATATACCATGATATCCGTTAAAACTGTCGTCAACAAGCAATCAGTTTTTATTACATCATTTAATGGACTCGTGAACCAAGTCCATTTCTTTGAAAGTCGATGTCTGTAAAGTAAATACAGCACATGCCTCCAATTAATTTGTGTAGAGAAATGCGACAATATTATCTCACAGCGTACCAGTAATTAAATCATGCACATAATGAGTCTAAAAACAAGACGTTTCCATTTCATTGTTGATGTCGTGGATTGAAACAACGTAAGAAAAAACAACCCTCGTGTTATTTTTGTTGGCCAAAGCAGAATTTGGCCATGTTTTGGACGGCCATTTTTGCATCGCTTGCCACCTCATCGAAATTTCATAATTACACTTTGATCACTAATTAGTGACGTGCGACGTTGTGTCGACGGTAAATTTACGATACTGAGATGCAGACGAAATGATCCCACGTCGATCTGGAATTACAGTCTCCCTAAATTAAGAAGCAGAGAACCAACGATAGAGAGAGAAAAAATAAAATAATGATGAATTTAATGCAAATAATACTAATAACAGAGTTGTGGTTTCAAAAACGGCCACATTCAATTGTTGGTGTTGTTACTTGATTTTTCTCTAGTTGAACCATAACTGGAGAAGGCCTTCAATATAACATGACTATGATACCCAAAGCAGTACAATCGCTTAAAGTTCAAAAGTTCATTTTTTGTCACAGGAGGCTGCTCAAGGTAAAAAATTTTAACATAAGTAATTTATCATCAATTGCCATTGGGTCGAGAGAATCATTACGTTCTAATTGATGTGTATTAAGGCTAGTATTTCTTCAGCCAATTTTACCCTCAAGGAAATTTTTACAATCCTACACATGAAGCATACATCTTGATTTAGTGGCTAGCAATACAGCCTCTCTAGTTTTTTTACTCAAGTATATTTTTTAAGATATGTATCAGTAGCAAAATGTTGCTCAAAACAGACCATACAAATGTACTTACATTAAGGGGTTCAGAATATTTTTTAAGATGCAACGTTCTTATTCTAGAAATATTAAGCTTGGTTGAAACAATTACTTGCATGGAAAATTTTCACTCACAAAGTTTTGACTTTTGGATAATGATTAACAAAAATCTTTGGTTTTAAATCTGCTCATCCGTTCCTAATGAAATCGACATAATGTTGTTCATAATGAAATCGACGCAATGATCTATCTGTTCGTTATGAAAACGGCGTAATGATCCACTCATAATGAAAACGATGTAATGATCTGATCATACTGAAAATGATGTAATGATCTGTTCATAATGAAAACGATGTGCATTTCGCTCAAAACGAAATCTTAAGCGTAAAAAAAATGAAAATTGCATGCCAGATTCCGCCAGTTAGACAATCACGTATCACAACTGTGTGCTGATTATGCAGAAGATATACAGCGTTTTATTTAAAAAAAATGTGAATTTTGTTCAAAGTGATCGAGAATAACGTGAATGCCAGCTATCATAAGCAAAACTTGTTGTGGTGCACAAAAACTTCAAGACTCAATGAGTTTCCAACCACAACTGAACTTCTATGAAAGCCCACTTTTCCTTACTTCAGCCAACAACCAAAAGCGCACTTCAATTGTTCTCGTCTTCTCGTAGACCGAAATTTGCTTCCCTGGAAAAAGCTTTGATCCTGGAAGAATCAAAAAGAAGGGACGAGGTTTCTGAGGTGAGAAGGAACAACATCGTTGTAAGGTTATGACCCTGGTCCATGCTAGGTGTGTCGCTAGTTACTCTAGGATCTAGCTAGTTACCAGTTCTGTAACTAGTTGCACTATTGATTAGGTAGTTATTATTTGCATCACTAGTTACTCTGCTTACTAATTAGTTACTAGTTGCGTTAATAGTTATCACACTTTTCACCACCAATAAGTTGACGTCAAAATCATCAGAGTGAAGACACAACCTCTGAAGTAAGGCTTGAGTGTTGTATGATCATTTTAAGGGCTTAGTGAATTCAAATTAATAATGAAACTGAGTGTTTGTTACATACGCTTAGTTAACTTGGTGTACGATTTCTACAAACGTTTTATTTCCACGTGTGTGACGAAAAAAGTTCGTTAATAAACTATAAAAAGGATTCATATTCTTCCACGTTCGTTTAATTTAAGTAAAAAATCAGTCGCATAGATTAATACTAATCCCCCTTCCACTCCAGACTTGTACGCAAACATGAGGGTAGGATGACAGTTGTATAAGTTAATCATATATTTTGTTCCGTGCTGCACTGATATTCAACACAAATTAAGTGGCCCTGGGGAATTATAATGTGACTTTCATCACACATTTACTAACTATGTAAACTTTAATCATTCTGGTGAAAACATTTTAAGGATCTAAACCAGGATATGGAATTCGAAAAATCCAATGAGGTCACCCTCAGTAAAGGTCACCCTTAGTATACATAAACCCTCAGTATAAGTGAACTTTCAGTATGAATTAACCCTCAGTATAAGTGAACTTTCAGTATGAAGAAACCCTCAGTATAAGTGAACTTTCAGTATGAATTAACCCTCAGTATAAGTGAACTTTCAGTATGAATTAACCCTCAGTATAAGTGAACTTTCAGTATGAATTAACCCTCAGTATAAGTCAGTCCTCGGTGGTGGTCAGAGACGATCGTCAAGCCTCGTCCGTATCAGTCCCTGATAGGCAACGTGATGACAGCTCAAGTATTGCACGTGAACTTGTATGAACACCGTCGTACGGACGTAGAAATTTCCTGTCTAGTGGTGGTCAGGAACGAGCATAATGTAAGATAAGGAGAGCATGTTTGTAAGACATTACCACCTGCTTCACTGTGACTGAACTCCTATCTTTGTAGTCGGGGCAGCAGATGAAAATAGTCGCAGGCCTTTCAATTGTTCTTTGTTTACAAAACGTAAACTCGTGCTAAGCTTCACTCGTGTTTTCAAAGAAGTGTATACCTTATTCAACCTTTACTTATTGCTACAATATTCTTCGCACTATTTTTCTCGCCCGATTTGTATGGAGAATATTTTTCCGACTTGTTTTTCTCACCATGAATGTACCAGAAATGTTTGGTCGTTATTTTTTCCATCTTTATTGTTCCAAGTCTGTTGCTGGAAACGACTGCAAGACAAGGTTTAGGCGCCTCTGTATTGTCTGTATTTTCAATATTGTTGAGAGCATTTCAACATTATTCAAGCGTTTGTATTTAAAGCGTTTTCAATATTTTGGAAAGCGTTTAAAACTAATTTTCATTCTCTTACACATATCTTATTTTAAGCAGCGTGTTCTCTGAAAACTTAATTTTCCCCACCGACTTATAAGGCCACTGAAATGAATACATATACTAGAGAAAACGAAGTTCAAATCGCCAGAAGAAAATTGTTTCCACACAAACATCAAACAAGTGGAAAGTCCGTACTCTCGTTCAGCTCTGATGCATTATTACGGTCATGTTGAATTTTATTACACTATCCTGATAAGGACATCATTTGTGCACTTGGTTGGTGGAATAAAAAGTAAAAGAAAGATCATACATTTTCATTTAGAGAATACGTAAAATATGAAACTTTGGATTTTCAAATATCTAATCACTTGAAGTCCTTAAATGGTATGAATATGCTGATATGTCTCACTGTATTAGTGCCTGGACTTGTGTATACAGAGGCAAAGGTGAAGAATGGAAAAAAATGCAAATATTGATGTAAAAATGCGTTGAAAATACAAAGTGCGAACAAATTTTTCATTTTATGGTGATATTCGGTTGCTTATAGACTTCCTCAAGACTTGATCTTGTATGTTGCTGAAGCAACTATCAATTTAGGATCTTTGTGATGGTCGTCAGCTGGAAGAGAAGGAGAAGCCAGTAAATATGGGGCAGACAAAGGACGACCCTCTGTGTCTCATGGTCGCAAATTGATTAACTTCTCATGGAAAACATCGTTAAAAGGGAACTCTTGAGAGGGAACTGTTCACAGGGAACTGTTCAGAGGGAACTGTTCACAGGGAACTGTTCACAGGGAACTGTTCAGAGGGAACTGTTCAGAGGGAACTGTCTGGGAGGGCAAAACTCTCAGATGATTTAAGGGTTGCATTGTCCCGCTTATTTAAAAGCCGAATTTTTAAGATATGAAGAAAAATTTGACTGGTGATTTAATGCAGTCCAAAGTAGAGTGGCTCAGCTTAAAGATTATAACTGTAAGGCAATATCAAATTCTGAGACCATAAATGAATTAAATAACTAAACGTTGTCATCGGTTTATTAAATGAAGAATTTTTATGGTGGTTTTGATGTAAATTATAAATTTGACGATTTAAAAAGCAAAATAAACTGGAAATTGGAAGGCTAGCAAAAAGGCTACTTGTAAAATACCTTAGAATTCCACCAGAAATTCCAAGTTTAATTTATTTTGAGCCGAAGCCACCAAATGTAAAAAAACTGTTGCTTCAACAGCCAAAAGTGACCGTACGTGACGACTGTTAAAATAGTGAAACACAGACTCTAATTTAAAGGTAATTTGTCCCTCTGGCTTTCTCAATATGCAATTAAATTCAAATCAAATGCGTAAAAAGAGTAAAGTGTATCGAGAGAGCGGAGTTTGGAACGAGGACGTCTTGGATTCACGACCTCAAAAAAACTGCTTCCGAGACCAGGTCTCTGAGTGGCAATTTTCAGCCTTCAAAGGCATGGAACTCTAGGCTGGTCACAGTTATTGGAGTGATAGAGACGGTAAGCTAGAGTCTATCTCTTTTCCAAAGGCAAATTTCCGGTGGACCGTATACAGTACACCGGTGTGTGCGTGGTCCCTATATACAGTACACCGGTGTGTGCGTGGTCCCTGTATACAGTACACCGGTGTGTGCGTGGTCCCTGTATACAGTACACCGGTGTGTGCGTGGTCCCTGTATACAGTACACCGGTGTGTGCGTGGTCCCTGTATACAGTATACCATTGTATGTGCAGTCACTGTATGCAGTATACCAGTGTGTGTGCTGTCCCTTTATACAGTATACCGGTGTGTGTGCAGTCCCTGTATACAGTATACCGGTGTGTGTGCAGTCCCTGTATACAGTATACCGGTGTGTGTGCAGTCCCTGTATACAGTATACCGGTGTGTGCGCTTTCATACGCCCGTGAATGCTTTCATCAACTGAAGGTCATTTGATGATAGATCCAATTCGTTAATTTTTCTGCTGCTGCACAAGTTTCCTCAGGTTTGATTGAATTCACAGCTTCAATGTTTGTTTCTTTGCACTTTAATTGTACTTGTCACCTTTGAATTTGTTTCCTTTAATTTGTTCGAAATTGTGGACGGGTTTTATTTGTTCTGCGTAGAATTGTGCCCGGATGGATTAGACGTATCCATTTTTGTGTGGCATTAAATTTCACAAACGTTGCTTGAAATGCACGGATTTATTCCAATTTTCATAGCGGATATCCTTCCCCTAATTTCCCTAGAATCAAGGATGTGTTCAATAGTTTCCTTTATAAATTTTAAATCAGGTATTCTCCAATAATTTCTTCGTAAAAATTTATACTTATATAATATCAATTGTACCAAATTCATGGTGTATGCCTGAATAAGATGATAACTCATTCTAATGAAGAATTTAATTAAAGACGAAGATTTCTGTACGGAGTAACGATCAAGGAAAACTATAGCCAACCTCGATCTTGAGTGAGGATTGAGTGCTTGATCTTGAGTGAGGATTGAGTGCTTGATCTTGAGTGAGGTTTGAGTGCTCAATTTTGAGTGAGGATTGAGTACTTGATCTTGAGTGAGGATTGAGTGTTCAATCTTGAGTGAGGATTGAGTGCTCGAGCTTGAATGAGGTTCGAGTGCTCGATCTTGAGTGCTGAAGGCAATTCGTTTCAGCTCAATTCCTGCGATGCTTTTGTAAAACAAAAGCTGAAAGGGGTTTACTTCAGAACAAACAGCGCTGCCAAAAACGTTGAGCTGGTGGAATTGAATACAAAACCTTATTATCGAAAGGATGGAAAGTGATTTACACAAATGAATTTCGTTCACTGCCAACACCGGATTATTGTTCATTTCTATGACTGGCTGGACTCGTTATTTGTCGGCCCAGTGAGATGATGTCCATAGTATTCCTCACCTATGCCAGGCTTAATGGTGGCTTTGCACACTATGTGCCACAAAATTTGAGCATGAATTATCAACTAGTTGTTAGCGGCCGGCAAATATCGGCCCCTAGATCTAGGTTAGCATCAATTACCAGTAACTAATGAAATCAGTAATTGAAAATGGGTTTAAAAATCAATTTATGGAACATTGAACAAAATGTTCTTAGATTTGAATTGATTGCAGAAATCATAAATGCATTTCTGGTGCTTAGATATTCGTGCTTAGTTTAGCGAGCGTGTATCCTAGATACGCAAGGAGCTAACAATCATGTTCTGTAGTTGATCATTGCCAATACTTGTGCATAGGCGACATCAATGGTAACTGGGCTCAATTGTAGCTGTCTGTTATCAAATACTTAGCTTTAAAATAATTCCGATATAGAAGAAACAATAAAATACTTAAGCTCATTGCAGTCAGAGATCAAATACTTACTATCAAAATAGGTGAAACCTTTTAAATAAGAAAATACTTGAGATCTCTGTGGTCAGAGCTTATATACGCAATATAAAAATAAATTAAAATTGGAAAATGATTAAATTTAAATAATTCCTAAAGAGTAACTGTGTATGTGTCGATTAGAGCCATTAACTTACTGTTAGAATGAAAGGCTTTTATTTGTCCATGTTTAAGTTATGGTGGAGCATAGAAATAAATACTTGTTAATTTTCAATTAATATCAGCTAAGTTCTTAACTTCAGTATTTGTTACTTATGCAGTGCTGTAAAGTACATTCATAGATTGTTACGTGTGCAGTCTAAATAAAGTTTATAATTGTGATGTCGCACTAAAAAGTTGTCTAAGTCCTATTCCCATAGTTTTCAACATGTTACTTATTTTTAGTTAACCCTTTATTGCCACAGTTATTGAGTGGGTTTAGTGGAAAAACTTATATTAAACACATCAATTATAACACTCATAAGTCGTTTGCAAACGCTGAACTGAAAAAATGTTCTCGCAACATCAGAGCAAAACCTGACGAGTAAAGCACCCGCTGAATACATTGAATTATGAACTGATATTCTTATGTACAAAAAGTTTTATGAATGCGGACGAATTCGTCCGCTACGATAGTAAAAGGTTAAGTTGCTAAGGATCATGTAAACTCATGCTACACGAAGAACATCACTCTTTTTGTAAGACAACTGATTTCATATCATCTCTACAAACGTGATTTGAAAACGTTTAAAAAAGCCTACAACTTTCTCCAAAACAGCTTGTTTTGCACACCCGAGTACATTTCTTTGATGCTGGTCTAAGTTAATTTACTTAAGAATTTTTGCATTAATAAGTTTTAAACATGGCTTAACAATTCTGTTGTAGAGTGCCAGCTGTAACTGCAGTCTGCTGCAGTGGAAAACAAACACAATAAAAAACAATTGCAGTGGAAAACATAAACAATGAAAAAACGGGCAAAACACAATGGCACACAATCAAAAAAGAAAACAATTGTAGTGGAAAACACCTGAAATGGAGTGCAAACGTTATAGAAAACAAAACCACTGGAAAACAATCCAAACGTACAGTTTTGTCATTGCTACTCTTAAATTAATCTGAAACCAATACAGCAAGCCACTACCAGAACATCTCTTAGTGGAAAACTCAGCAGACTTTATTTGATTATCAGACGCAACACAAGGTGAAAGAGTCACGTGCAGGATTAAAAGAGCCACGTGCCGGACTGAAAGAGCCACGTGCAGGACTGAAAGAGTCACGTGCAGGATGGAAAGAGCCACGTGCAGGATGGAAAGAGCCACGTGCAGGATTGAAAGGGCCATGTGCAGGATTGAAAGAGCCACGTGCAAGATTAAAAGAGCGACGTGCAGGATGGAAAGAGCCACGTGCAGGATTGAAAGAGCCATGTGCAGGATTGAAAGAGTCACGTGCAGGATTAAAAAAGCCACGTGCAGGATGGAAAGAGCCACGTGCAGAACTAAAAGAGCCACGTGCAAGATTAAAAGAGCCACGTGCAGGACTAAAAGAACCACGTGCAGGACTATACTCGTATATACACGCGCATGGCCTTGATTTCACTTTAATTAAACATCAAAGAGAACTGTCGGATTTGTTTCAACTTCCTGGAAGTCTGTAGACTTTTGCCTCTCTGTGTCGAATGCTTTATTTGTTCAAGAAAAAAGAAAAATATAAGTTTATTTCAAATTATATCCTTTGATGAGTATAATACTCCAAAACTATGATATCTCAGAAAAATTATATGCTAATGGAATTATAATGTTCTAGAACCATAATACCTTAGAAGAATAAAGAGATGTTCTTGGTAAGTTTTTATCTTCTGTGTGAAATCATCACATTTTTTACACGTGGTCGAGAATTAGTCGTTGATAACAGATCTCTTAGAGTTAGTTTACTCGTCCTTTTTATGCCTCATTCAACGTGCAAAACACTTAAAAAAATTTACTGAAAAAAGTGTTTTGCTTGTAGAGAATTCATGTGGAAGAAGTTATTCCAATTTAATGAAGACATGTAGACCACCAGCTGAGGCATGTAGACCACCAACTGAGGCATGTAGACCACCAACTGAGGCATG
>VCRD01002591.1:62373-80775 GCA_006783055.1 Trinorchestia longiramus
TGTGTACGGCTCTGTGTACTGCTTTGTGTATGGCTCTGTGTACTGCTTTGTGTACGGCTCTGTGTACTGCTTTGTGTATGGCTCTGTGTACTGCTTTGTGTACGGCTCTGTGTACTGCTTTGTGTATGGCTCTGTGTATGGCTCTGTTTATTTAAAATTGAGCATACCGTTATCTAGGGTCATGTACAGAGGTTAGGGGTTATGAACACATTGTTACCGGTTACAAGTTCTCAGAAAATAGGTTACGGGTTATGTGTATCCTACATTGTAGAGTCAGTAAACAGGTTACGGGTTATGTGTATCCTACATTGTAGAGTCAGTGAACAGGTTACGGGTTATGTGTATCCTACATTGTAGAGTCAGTGAACAGGTTACGGGTTATGTGTATCCTACATTGTAGAGTCAGCAAACAGGTTACGGGTTATGTGTATCCTACATTGTAGAGTCAGTAAACAGGTTACGGGTTATGTGTATCCTACATTGTAGAGTCAGTAAACAGGTTACGGGTTATGTGTATCCTACATTGTAGAGTCAGTAAACAGGTTACGGGTTATGTGTATCCTACATTGTAGAGTCGGTAAACAGGTTACGGGCTTGGAGGAAGACCACTGCAGCTGAGAACAGAAGAAATGCAGCTTAGTGGTGTCACTTTATTAGTAGTCCATAATAGTACATGAAATATCTGATACAATTAGTCTAAGTAATGAAAAGGTGTCTAAAATAGAAAGAAAGGTACAAATAGTGGACGTGGATTCGAGTCTTTATTATGAAGGTACATTAAAAAAACATACATTTTAGTGAAATGAAAACTGAAAATTACCTTGAATTCTAATAATACAATGAAATTTCGTTGATTTTCAGTGGAAAAATCCCAATTTTAACAAGCTGGTAAAATACATCACAGAAATTACAAGTTAGAAAGTGAAACGTGCGTATTTAGTACACATGCTTATTGTGAAACTTGTCAAATTTAGTACACATAAATCAAGCGCATGACAGTGTATCACTATTTCGATGGTTTTGAGATACATACTTCGTTATGGTACAGATTTGATATAGAAATGGTAAATGATCTGTAGTATTTTAAGATATTTGGGCGGTTGGAGGTTCCAAAAATTTTCATATATATAGTTAGTATTTATTCAATAAGATTGCATTTATGTGAAGGTAATAAAAGTAACATAAATACATACAGGATGAGAGAAACATGACTGCACACTGTGGCATATCTAACGTAATTATTTAAGAGTAAACTTACCTACTATATGGCTCGATAAGCTAATGTGTTGTTTTGCTGTTGCTGACCAGATTACATGACAGGTACTGCAGATACTCGTATCTCTGCAGCGCTATTTTTTTGCGGGGTCTAAAAGCCACACAAACTGAAAATGTATCGGAACACACAATGATACTAAGAGTACACGAATTACAGGAACTAGGGAATCTTACTTCACTAATACTTAGAATTCAAGAGTGACTCCACTACTCTAATAAATAATACCTTACTTTACGAGGTGTCACTAGTAGCACGCATTGTCAGAAGCAAGTGGAACAATGCGCTGTGGCACCTCATCTTTGCAGGCAAAAACTTGTAAAAATTGCGTCGTTTTTTGGTGGACTGAAAGAAAATATCGACATTTGAAATACATGTCGCTACAAGGTGACTGGTAAATATGCTCCTAGTGAAGAAGGTAATACACCAAGTGAAGAAGTAGATACGCCAGGGGAAAAAGTCAATACCCCAAGTGAAGAAGTCAATACGCCAAGTATATAAGGCAATACACCGACCAAGCGACCAATACTTTCAATTCTACATTCTCTATACATGAATTACGCAGCAAAATACAATAAAATTTAATAAATATAAGGACATAGTCACGTATGGCATCCTAGTAAATGCATTATGGCTTTCAACCTTACAAGAGAGAAATCGTTTCAAGGAATGTTTTGAAGTTTTAAGGAATTCAATCAAGTAAACCTACACCTTCACCACACGGACGTTTCATAATTGTGTCCAAAAAATTAATTAGAATTAATGCTGGCCCGTAAAACTGAACCTATTGCATCAAATTAACCTACAAGTGAGCGTATGTTCACTCTATATGCGAGTTCAGCGATGGAACGACATACATGCCTCATACACTTCCCCAATAACGCTAGTACCAGTCTTTTAATGAACGAGTTTGTGTTTAACCTTATGACTTGAAGCCAATATTCTTCACATTAATTTTAAAATTACTACTGTTTGTACATCTCTGTTTCATGTGACGTTTTTTAATTCTGCATGCATCGTGTGCCATTAAATGTTTGTGCCGTAGAATTTCTAGTTGCAGTGTTTAATTATTGACCACGTTGACGTTATAAAGGGGCTCTAGGGATTATCACTTTTGATTTGACAAACGGAAAATATCCAACACATATCAGTGAAGTTTATTTACAAGTTCATTCCCATGTTACCATACTGAACGCTTTCCGTGTTTATACATCATTGATTTAGCAAGTGGGCAAAAATGTAACACACATATCCTAGAAATTGTTCACTTACTGCGAAAAACGAACGAACAGCAGCTGATTCACGCAGTCGTGCGTTGGCGTAAAGCTGGAAAACTGCACTTCAATTTCTAAAAACGCTTTGCAATAATTTTTTTCGATCTATTGAGGTTCAAACATTTTCATTTTATGGGAAGATTTTTACAAATCCTCACTGTACGCCCGTAAATATCTATTTCGCCTATTGTCCATTATTTATAAATGTCGGTCTGTTAAGCTTGGTTGCGGTAATCCAGGCCTGAACAAAACGAGGACTGCATTGTGTTTCAAAACTGACCTATAAAAACCGACTGTAATTTAAAAATCTTTCGCCGAATTAACGGCTGGTGCATCCGCTTGAAAAAGTTGTGAGCTGTATTTTCAGTAAGTCATTATCGAAAAAAATATGCTGGGAATGTCGATAAACAAGCGAGAGTAAATGGATTATCTCAAAAAATACACATCCTTTAATAACGGTCTCGAAATCCTTTCCATGATGATTATAATTTCACGTAAGTAATTATGTGTTCCTCTGTTCTGCCGTCTTTAAATTTATGAAGCCCAAATCTTTGAGAAGAAAACTAATGGAAACTGTAATTTCCCGGTTGTGTAATTCATCAAGAAATTTTATAGCTCATAAGTTGGTAATGAATTCCGCAATTTGACACAAATGGAGCGTTAATTATTAAGACTGGTGTTCCAAAAAACTGAAAGTCTTTCATTTTCCAGCTATAAAATCACAGGAAAAAGTAGTTTTTTTCACACTCATGTGTCTGGTGATACATTACTTTACCTTCCTACGCACTTCTGCTTTTGCTCACTGCTTTAATTATTGTAGTTTCAATACACACATGTGCTGCAGAATACCGAATGAATTATTTTTACTCACATATGCTATAGAGTATTTTATGAGTTGTATTTTCCCATTTATATACGCTATAAAGCGCTACAACCTCATTAGGTTGTATTTCTTCCGCGCACATTCACTAAAGAGTCCTCATTAGGTTGTATTTTTTACTCACATACACTACAGAGTCCTCATTAGGTTATATTTTTCACTCACATGCGCTACAGAGTTCTCTGTCTTAAGCCGCCAGCTTCCTCTAGCGCAATATTTTAATCAAAATCCCTCCATAATTTCTTTGCAATTTTGACGACAGTGTTTTCAGCAGCCGATTATTATTAGCTGGTCGGCCATTAATCGGCTCAAGACTTCGCCTGAAGCTCATAATAATAATGGCCTCGATAATCGCCTTACTGTAGCTCCTGGACGCATAACACTCTTCACTGGATATTTGCAATTACTGCTCGAGCGTGAGATTACCTGCAGGGAAATTAAGTCATAATCCAAGAGAAATATGCTCTAATCTAGTCATATTCCAAGACGAATATGCATTAATCTAGTCATATTTTAAGAGGAATATGCATTAATCTAGTTATATTCCAAGACGAATATGCATTAATCTACTCATATTCCAAGAGTAATATGCAGTAATCTAGTCATATTCTAAGAGGAATATGCATTAATCTAGTCATATTCCAAGACGAATATGCATTAATCTAGTCATATTCCAAAAGGAATATGCTTTAATCTACTCATATTCCAGGAGGAATATGCTTTCATCTAGTCATATTCCTTGACGAATATGACTTAACTACATCTTATTCCGGGATATTAGGTATCTAAAATATTTGAAATTAAAGTAGAGAACGTACTGTGCAGTCACGACACGTAATATTGTATTCGGATCTAATGAAGCATTGTGCATTTTTATTGTGTTAAAATGGTTATCAACACATGTGTGATGTATATGGGACAACATTTATAATGAAGATAGAATGCATGTTATGCTATAGGAGGCCATGGATGCGACTTAGAAGGATGTTCTCAGCTGCAGTGTACAGGAGGGAGAGGGATTTCGTGGAACTCCTGCATCTACCGCGTGATTTTTTGTTTCACTGAAAACATAAAAATAATGGCATTTTGTGTGTACATCCTCTTTGCTGTCCAATGAGGGTGAATCCAACGTAAATGTATGTGAGGGTATATACAGATGTATGTATGTATATGTATATGTGTGTATGTGTGTGCCTTAAAGTATATATATTCATTCACTCTCTTTATGCAGACGCTTCTATATCTTTAGGCACCTATAGAATATAGTACTTTACAGTGCTCTTTAAGATATATGTATACACATATGTATATCTTATGTGCCAAGAACAGTCCGGAGACTGTAAATATAGCCCAAATTTTCACGATATATTCTGTAGACATATTATCTTTATAGTGTTCACCCAATTATCTTCTCCATTCCTGTTCAAGTCTTGAGCGTAGGCTGTTTCAATAATGGAGTACTAACGAGTGAGTATTTGTGGGTAAACTGCTTGCGCATAAAGGGATTTCTTGTAGATTTTTTGAAGATTTGAACGAAATAAGTGTTGATGAACATTTTAGGATACCTGTGGAGACGAACATCAGTTATTTCTACTCACTCAAGTTTATTGCTTGTTCCTGTGGTGGTCCAACTTCGACATAGTGATGCCGGTTTGCTTTTTTCTCTTCTTCTTATTTTTCTTCTTCTTCTTCTTGAGAAAGGATTCTCTTTCTGAAAAGCAAACGAGAAATTGTACCAATGAAGTCAATTTCCTCTCCAAAGCAGTTGTTGACTCTTGTCGTCCTCTTTATATAATATTTATTAGGATAGAGTTGATATAAGCAGCTGTCCGTTAATAATTCAAGAGAACTTTATGGCAACACCTAGTATGAATCAGGGAGAACTAGGAGAACCTGGAGGAGCTGAAACTTTCTATCGACTGAAGAATATTAAGCCTCTATAGTCTATTCATAAGGGTGAGTGACCTAACCTAGATCTGCACAGTCCGGTACGTGTTTATAATTTGAATTAGTGAATTCTTTAGGGCTAAACGTACGATCCAAGCAGGTAATACTCAAGGCCAAATATCGTTCAATGTAGTCAGTAAATACGTCATGAGACACGTGATGTCGGACTGAATACTAGCGGTGGTTCAGCGGACGGATATTCGTAGTTTGTTCCGTGGTGATTCTATGTGAGGCAAGCAAACTTTCTGTTCGTGGTCAGGAATGTTACTGTTTGTGCTGTACTTTCTGCTGTATATCTGATACCCTCATGCTGCTGCAACACCTTATGAACCCTATGTTCCGTCTCTGGAGGGAGATTAGTTTCATTTGAAGAATTCCTTGCTGAAGTGGGAGCCGGCGATTCACTTCAAGTTATTGTATTATGATATGGTTTACTTGAGCAAAGTATATCACCGCACAGAGGCTGTTTATGAGGGCATCATGTTCACTAGGGTTTTCCTATGACTAGTATAAATTGCATCATGGTGCATCAAAAACCCATGAGGAAAATATTAATTCGGTTGAAAGGCCCTGCAAAACTGTTAATTGGAGCACTCAAGAAACAACAGTATATGTGATCGATGTGAATTTTTGCATCTCTATTATGGAAATTTTGTACATTTTTTCAATTATTTTTCTTTTTGGTGCGCGTAAACTCTATATTTAAGTTACTTTGCCTCTGACTTGAAAGTTATACAATCTAAAATGTAATTTTAGGATTAACATGTTTGCATAATCATAACTGTCCGTCACTATGGACTGCCGAAAAAATATTAGAAAAAAGACAAATGAAACAATTAAAGAATGAACATTTATACTGTGAAACATTTATTTATAGTGTAAAGACAAGCAAAATTTTGTGAATTACTGGTTGTAAGACGGCTGGTCCCGCGCGCCGATGCGTCGTATGTTAATGTATTTGTGCGATTTTAAACTTCCAAATTGTATATTTATATTATTTAAGTTAATAGTAATAATGTTTATTAATGATGGTCTTTTATATTCTGTTCTAGTAGACTGTATCAGTACCAAGATTGTGTTCGAAGACGTGTAACAGAATTTATCATTAATTTTGGGGTTAAATTACTTGATACCTAGGCGCAGTTATTCTTCAAGCCCATGAGCTTAAGGCTAAGTCAATACTCAGTTAAATATTTCACCATTTTCTACAGGTTAGTAAACTGCATTCAGAAGAAACAGTTGTGAGATTTTGAACATAATGAGTATATTGACTAGGTGGCTGTTTCCTAGTTCATCTTTCTGGGAATGGTGGCATTGGTATTATTTTGTATATTTTTTTATCATTTTTTGTACCTAATGCTTTAATTCTCCATCATTTTTTCCATTTTAGTATTAAGAATTAAGTATCGAGGGCCACATGCTAATCCTATTTTCATCTCTGAAGATTAGAGAAATTAAATTGTTCCCACTGGTCTATTTCCATTCTACCCTCAGAAATTAAACCGTGTTTTGTGATTTAATTTTTAGGTTTCGTTCAATAGAACAGTGAGTGCCAACAGCAGTGATTGAAGGTGAACTAAATTCACAGAAATAAATTTCTGTAAAAGTGTCCAAAATGAAGGGCGTGAGTAAGAGCATGAGCGTGTGCATGAACTTAAATTGGAAGAACAAGGTGCCAAATTCCGACCCACGTGACATCTTCAAAGTCTAGTCTGTGTTGCATCAGGTGGAGCTGCATTTCTTGTCCAAATGGCCCGACAGATGGCAGCGTCGTTGGTAACTCCAGCTGGAGGAATAGATTTGCAGATGGCCACGGCATCTCACGCCAAAGGAAACGCATTGAAAGATGTCAGAGTCATTCCAACGGCCTCCAAAGGGAGCAATTTTGAAGAATTAGTCGCTAGCTCCAATGCAAGTAAATTGATGGAATCAGAAGCAACTCATTCAGCAGGAAAAATCAGCTCTGAAGACTCTGGGACCAGTCATCAGAGCTCAAAAAAGAACAATTTAGAAGTAAAGGATTTTGAGTATTGCTCTGAAGCGAACAGTTCAAAAAAAGTGGATGATTGTCCTCCATTTCTTGAAGAAAATAGTTCTAAACATTCAAAGACCTTTCATTTATGTTCCACGGAGGACAATTCAAGACAAACAGCAGATATTCAGGCATGTTCTACAAAGGTTGGTTCAAAAGCAACGGAAGCCATTCCATCATGTTTCAAAGACAATTATTCAAAAGAAACAGAGACCTGCCAGTCAAGTTCTAAAGATAGTAATTCAAAAGAAACAGAATTTAGTCAGTCATGTTCTAAAGACAATAATTCAAAAGAAATAGAAGTCGGTCAGTCCTGTTCTAAAGACAGTAATTCAAAAGAAATAGAGGCTTGTCAGTCTTGTCGAAAAAATAATACTTCAAAAGGAACAGAAGTCGATCAGTCATGTTCTAAAGACAGTTATTCAAAAGAAACAAAGGCCCGCCAGTCATGTTGTAAATCACAAGCTCAAGAGCCGAGCACAGGTCAAGACCGAGCTGTTGGACTCCCTCCGAGGCCTGGAGGAACACCAAGGCTTTCATCGCTAGCATCCAGCTTCCAGTTCCGGAGTTCCAGCGACCTTCTTCAGAGCCGGAGGCTTAGCAGCCCTGATCATCGGCCCACAAAAGCAACAACGTCAGCGAAGCTACCCCTCAGGGCTCGACTTCGAAGAGAACCCTCAGCGCAAGGAAAGGAGGTTTTGCAGAAGAGCCACAGCGATCCCAGCGCCCGCCCGAGACGTCCTTTGCTGCTCCACCGACGAAGAGGATCACCTGTTTCTAAATGCATCCTAACTTTGGACGGATATTCCTACGTTATTCGTAAGTGTGTGTATATTAGGTAATACGTCATATATTGCTACATTCAGTGTAATCTACTACATGTGCTGTATGTGGCTGATGTAGGAGAATGACTAATAATCCTGTTGTTTTTACCGTGTCTCTTGCTTTTTAGCACAACGAATCAGCAGTCTGCCGCATCCAAGTTTAAGTTTCTTTTCTTGGCATTTTCATCAGTAGCATGTGAGGTGAGAAAAATGTGAGCGTATTTTCGATTCGTTAGACCACTGCATTGTAAGTATTCTAGTTCGATATATCTGAAAGCTTATTCTGAAAATGCTGTCAGCAGATACCGTTGTTCGTGAAAAATAACATGTGGTGTAGAAAAAGCTGCAACGGAAGTACTGGGAGGTCTTTCCTCTGAAAAAACTTTCCTTGGCTACTCCTTTAACCTGGGGAAAAATGTCAGGATATACCATACCATGTTTTAATACTGGGAGCTATTCATATTATATGAGAGAACACTGAAACACTAACCCTAGATTTATGAGTAACATTTTTACTATCCACTTATTTTTCCAACTCTCCTCTCCCCCCTCTGCGAAGACGGAGTTCGCTCTAAACTAGTACGATCTTCTAATTGAAGATCCTAATTAAGTTTCTTTGTTCAAGTTGCAATTCTCGCCGCCCGACTATATTTCTTTCTCCCTAAATTAGGTCCAAGAACAGAGCGCAGAAATTTCGCCTCTCTTCGGTACCTAAGAACCAAATGTCGTCGAGCTTGTGGTTTTTGTGAGAATTATTGTTCCATTCCTAATTTAAAATGAAAGCCCAGTGAGAGTCCCCTCCTCATCCCTCCGTCCAAGAGAAGCATTAATTACCAGTCTCACTAAAAGGTCAAATGGGGGTCTTCATTTATTCCCCTTCACTCCTGGAAACGCAATACGGATCCCTCCCCAGTCTCAGAGAAGGGCCCAATAGGAATCGTCGTCTGATCCCCGCTCTAAAAGACGTATTAAAGATCCCTGCACAGTACCCAAAGACATTGTTCCAGTGGGGTTCTCTGTCTCATTCCTCTTTCCAGGACACGTATTACTGTTCCCTCTCAGTTTTTCTAATACAGGGTGCGGCAGGGTGCGGTTTCTCCGTCCCACCTTCAGGAAATACATATATTTTTTGTGCACCGGTTTTCATGAGAAAGATATTGATCTCTGGTACCGGACGTTCCAGATCAAAAGAACACTCTGAAAATGCTACTTAAATCCCAAATTTTAGTTCAATGTTGTTTTCTAGTGCTCCTGCCAGTCAGTGAATTGATACACTTGAGGGTGCATTGTACCGGGTGCGGCAACATTGTTTCCTTTCTCCAAAGTATCATAAGTTTCTTTCAAAAAAGGAAACTATGTTGCCGTACCCTGTATTTTGTCTAGTTTTATGATGAGAGTAGTTTATGAAAATAACAAATGTATGTTCAGTTAAACAATATTGAAGTACACAGGTTTCCCTAGAAGCGAGTTGTATTATTATTGCGTACCACGAGTCATATCTATTTGTAGTGCAAGACATATTCATGAATACTGCAGAGCTACATTTATATGTACCACAAGGCGTATAACAACAGTATGGTCTACCAGGAGTCATGTGATAATTGAGTATTGCTAGTCATGTAATACTGGTGTATTGGGAGTCGCATAATTCTTAGAAACCACAAGTCATATAGATATATATGTACCACAAAGTTGTGTAACCATTGTGTACCAGAAGTCACGTAACTATTATCTTATACTGGTTCGGTAATTATTGCATAAAAATTGTTCGTTGAGAGTATGACTGTTACCTCTCCTCTTCCTCCTCCTCCTCCTTCTATCTTTGTATATTCATGGGACCTGTGTGTGATTGAGGTGCTTCGTACGTGACTGAAGTGCCAGTGTGTTATTAAGGCGCGTGTACATGATTGGTGCCTTAACTTTAGAAGGTATGGGCCTTGGGTAGTAACCCAAGAATAGGCTAAACGGCTTGTTCCTGTAACCATATGCTACATATTCTATTGAGTGTTCAAAAGAACTAGGAAAGTTTGCATAAGAATTATTTTTACGCGATTATTTAGCGATCAAAAAATATTGCAAACCAACTTCGATGACATTTTTTTGATCTTCCGTGGAAGGACATTCAATTTTGGAAAAAGCCAGCCTCAAAGCTCTTTATTTATATGAGTTTTCACCAAAATTTTAGGTTATGAAGCTGTAACTCAGGAGCACATACAGTATTTAGTACGTGTATGAATATGTTGATCGTCATCCACGTCGTACGTCAAGGAATAAATTTATGTTCAGAAGGTTAGGTAACAAACACTTCAACATCTTTGAAAACTGCAACTTAATTCTAGAAGAACACTACGGAGCATAACGAGCATCTTCTCATGAAAAGTATGATAAAAGTATACATTTATATATATATATATATATATATATATATATATATATATATATATATATATATATACATATATATGGTACGTGCTAGTTCTATTCAGATCATAGAAGCCTGCAGACAACGATGGTATTCGTAGATAATTTCTATGGTCGTAGAAATAATTCCTCATCGCGTTTTTTTAGGTTTCTGGCCGAGGTTATGACCATAAAAGCAAGTTTTGACGTCATCTTTTAGCTTTCAGAAAATATTCTTGTTTTCAGTATGCAATCTTACTTCGACATTTTGAGGCTTTGCATTCTCGTGCAAGAAACGAAATCCTGTCCAAATGATAAGCTCGCTTGCAAATCTCATCATCAGATCATTTTTCTGAGATCAGAATTCTCTCCAGGACTCAGCACACAGTTTTCCGCGCAGGAAAATGGGGCTTTCAGTTATTTTAGGAGTGTAAAATTGTACTGGATTTTAGCACAAAACTACAGAGCACACGACACAAGACAATTCAGTGTTTCAGTAAACTTGCCTACGTTACTCCACGTGGATTCTATCGAGCCCTACCTTCAATTCTTACATACAATTTATAGCAGAGGTCATGTGTCATAACTTTAATTGTACAATCAATTCAGAATGAAATTACCTATTGAATTGGAAAAATGAATTTCGATTGAATCACACCCGCGATAGGAGAATGAAGAATGTAGTACACGTTTTTTCGGAAGAAATTCCTTTGGTTTCGGTTCTTAAATTCTTCATGAGTGAAACAAGAACGCGAATTGGCAGTGGAAATTGAAGTTATTAGTTTATCTTAGGTCAAAAGCTATTAAGTTCCATGTGGTGCAACACTCACAAGCAGCGAGAATGCGAGCTTACGACAAAATAATTCTCAGAGAAATCTGACGACTGGACTGCGTCTTATGCAATGAGCACATTATGTATCCTTATGATTGTTACATATACATTCTGTGTACATGTCAAGGTTATATATTCATTCTAAATCTGTATGATTGTCATATATATACACATAAATATATATACATATTATATATGCAAAAAATTGATCTATATATTCATATATTCTACATGCGTATTATTGTTAATAACAAACCAAAACAACAAGAAGAATGGAAAGTGAATTTAAAAAACAGTCAAATTCTGTGACAGAACAACTGAGCCGCGTACGACATGAAGGGCAACATCATATGTCCGTATACATATAATAATTCATACAGTTCCCTATGCACATTAATGTGGCATGCGCCATGTAACATTGACTGTCACACCTACAAGAGTTTGGTGTCGTGTTTGCCTTTCTAGCAAGGGTTGCGTTTGTTGTTTGAATTATGTGGTGTTTTATGTGGTAATAAGAACAGAATTAGACTTTTTGCACAAACGCAGTGTTTGTTCTGAACCAATGTTAGTGGTGTTTCATGTTTGAACCAATCTTAATGGTGTTTGTTGTTTAAACCGGTGCTAGTGGTGTTTGTTGTTTGAACTACTGTTAGTGGTGTTTGTTGTTTGAACTCCTGTTAGTGGTGTTTTTGTTTGAACTGTTGCTAGTGGTGTTTATTGTTTGAACTGGAGTTAGTGGTGTTTGTTGTTTGAAAATGTCTAGTGTTTATTCTTCGAATCGTTGTAGTGCATATTATTTGAGCAAGTATTAAAAATGTTTATTCTTTGAATCGATTGCGGTTACTGCTCGAGCCAGTGTTTGTTACTTGCTCAGACGATGTGCACCGCTGCAGTTCAATGAGGTTTCCCAGACGAAGTGTTTGCTCAGACCTCTGCTTCAGGAAGACGTGCAAAATGAGGCGCCAAGGAGGGGTTCACGACTGACTTGAAACAAACAAAAGAGTTTAACGTGCAAATCTTTTTTTTTTGACGTACGAAAAAGGTGGCAAGATTTAATCAATTTTTCAGATGAAAATAAATTCTAGATCAAAGCAAATTTATGAAAATTTTCGAAATTTTCATAAAATAATGCGTAACCAGAGTAGATTTGTATTAATGTTTTAAGAAATTAAGGTTGGTGCTGCCAAAACTTTATTTCCTGGAATTGCACCAAAGTGAAATCTTGCACTCCATATCCTAAAAATAACTCGGCGCATAGTCAAACCCCTTCTATGCTATACGTGTTTAAAATCATTTATTAAATCGTTTAATTATTTACTGGTAACTCGGTAATTGTCCACCACCATAAACTCAGAGGTGACGCAGATTAAACCGCGGCTTTTGTACAGCCGGTCGCGGAGTCGGAAATCCCTCAGCTAAGCCGGAAAAGACCGCATCAAGATCCACCAGTCCGTCATCATATATAAAACAAACCTTAATGACAACCAACATCCACCCTATCACAGAGCATTTTTTGATGCTGTAGACCCTGAAGCTGTGTGACTTCAGAACGCGTAGGTTTGTGTGGCAAAGTCTAGCGTTGTCCTCACACTGGAAAATTCAGAGCTATCGCTCTAACTCGGCCCTCGCTTAAAGGTTTGTGGTCTAGGGTACTGCGGATCCTTTCCCTTTGAATGAATATATCCTCATATGAAGACGGTACTCTTCGAATTAGAGGAAAATAGTTGAATGTGTCAGACCATGCAGTAATGATCGGATGTACCAGACCATTAAGTTTTAAGTCAGAAAATAAGGAAGCAGAAAAGAATAAAAATACTAGAGTGGGAACAAACGAGAATATGGAAATGGAAAGAAATGCACACTACACTCAATTTTCCTTGCTTTTTGATGGCTTATGACGTGGAACATTGAACTCATTTTCATGGCAGCCAAGCAACGATGAAACTTGAGACAAAAACTTAGCTCATAGAAGAGCTTGCACGGTGACAAGAAGTTGCTTATTCTCGTCCCTAACTCGTGGGAGTGTCACGTGTGAAAAGCAACGTAAAATTGTCGGTTTCATGAACTTCGTGTGGAAAATTCTTTAAAACTTCAGCCTTTGATTCAGAGATCCCAGCTTGTGCTCCAAAACCCCCGCATGTGCTCCAGAGACCCCAGCATTTGCTCCAGAGACCCCAGCATGTGTTCCAGAGACCCCAGCATTTGCTCCAGAGACCCCAGCATGTGTTCCAGAGACCCCAGCATTTGCTCCAGAGACCNATGTGCTCCAGAGACCCCAGCATGTGCTCCAGAGACCTCAGCATGAGCTCCAGAGACCCCAGCATTTGCTCCAGAGACCCCAGCATGTGCTCCAAAGACCCCAGCATGTGCTCCAGAGACCCCAACATGTGCTCCAGAGACCACGGCATGAGCTCCAGAGACCACGGCATGCACTCCAGTTTGTCACATCATTCCAGTCTCTGAAATGCCTCTAGCTTCTAATACTCTTCCATTTATCAGCTCCTAGCCTCTCCAACTAATTAGCTACTAAGATGGTTTTGCTGGACGGGCTCTGGTGATAATATTAATCAAAAGAAACTTTCTTGGTCGTTAATGGTGACCGTCCGCTCATACAGTCTCCGTTCTGAGACGCATTTTCTGAGACATCTTTCCTAATTGTCTTTATCGGATATTTCATTCTGATATAAATTCTGCATTAGCATACTATCTTGTTTTTAGAAAAAATAACCGCAGTAGAAATATGGTGTAGATAAATAACTTTCCTCCGACGTTGTTGGCAAACATGAGCTGCTACACCTACAAGAATTTGGTGTCGTGTTTGCTTGACGCATTACATTGAATATCGAATTTTTTGAATATTGAACAATAAAATTTATCAAGTTTTTTGATAATGTTTCCAAACAAGGTAACATTGTTACGTGGTAAGTGATTACTTGAATGTATTTATTGTCCTTGGACATTCGTACGAACGTCCAAGAACAATAATTACATTCAAGTAATCACTTACCACCTAACAATGTTTCCTTGTTTTGTAACATTATCAAAAAACTTGATAAATTTCACTGTTCAATATTAAAAAAAAATCGATATTGAAGACTAAAGGAACGACAATCACAAGGTGGTTTCCCTCGCTTTCTTGTGGGCGGGCAGTTTTTAACTCAGACTATAACGAAGGTTCCTTTACTTCATTCCCACACGAGGTCTCACAACCTCCAAGGCCTCCGCGAACCTCCAACTGGTGGTGCTGGTAGTGGTAACTCGCTAGAGGCTGTTGATTCCCTCATTACAACTCTAGTTTTGACTTTCTGAAACGTCTCACTACCTTGGGATACGCACGCACACCTCCTGGGAGTTCATGCACCTGAGGTAAGGAGTCTGTAGGAGCTCCAGCAAAGCATTTCAAAGCAACTAATTTATTCGTAATTGGACCCGGAGGACCACAATCCTGAGGCCTTCCGGGTACAATATACCTGAACAAAGTCCTATCTTCTGCTAAGATGTTTAAAAGTTTGATGAGCGTGAAGGTTTATCATCTTTAGCAAAATACTTACAGTTTTTAACTGTAGATTTAGCGGGGAAAAAATGTTTAACGTCCCTAGATTATATAAGCATAATGTTTATTGGAAATGATCTATTCTAGCTTCCTATAAATAAATATTGATAGAATGAATACAACAACTTAATTTAATGCCAGCAACACTACAGGCTGAACTCAATAAGCCTATGTTTTCCTTGAACATATGCATAATGAATTAGAAATAGCATGAACTAAGCGTAAGTAATGGCAGTTAAATAACGTGAACACAAGCTTAGGTAATGGCAGTTAAATAACTTTAAAACAGGTATAAGTAATGGCAGTTAAATAACGTGAACACAAGCCTAGGTAATGGCAGTTAAATAACGTTAAAACAGGTATAAGTAATGGCATTTAAATAATGTGAACACAAGCCTAGGTAATGGCAGTTAAATAACGTTAAAACAGGTATAAATAATGGCAGTTAAATAACATGAACACAAGCCTAAGTGATGGTAGTTAAATAATATGAACACAAGCCTAAGTAATGGCAGTTAAACAACGTAAACACAAACCTAAGTAATGGAAGTTAAATAATATGAACACAAACAAACATGGATAGTGACAATTTAACCCATTGTCTACTGATAGTAACTGTCAACACCGCTACCACTTATCGTATTCACAGTAAGCGAAGTGAACTAAAATGTTCTGAACACAACGGCGGTGATGAGTACTGTTAGTACACAGAGGGTTAAGAACATGCAAATGGACATTGATGATGAGTGTGAAATGCGCCCTGATAAATATACTTCTCTATTCACAAAAGATAGGTAGGTTAACACAGGCCCTGTAAGTTTGACAAAGATGTACCAGAATGTTGAAGTTGGTTCCAGAAGTTGTTGATAGAAAAGAAACAAATGGAGTTTATTAATTTACTTAGACGAGTGAAAAACGAATATCATCAATATTCGTGCCAGGTTCATCTTAAAACAATCGTTGATACAAAACCAAGAAGAATTAGTTCTTGATCTGAATATTGTACTGAATGACGGTTCGAAGAAAATTCATTCCTTTACTATGCGTCCAGAACTGAAGAAAATAGAGACGTGTAGTGACTAGAAAACCACAGGTTGGTCAAGCAAATCACAAGAAACTGCTGCACTTCGCAGAAAATTTCAAGGGCTGGAGTATAGAGCGCTAGAAAGTCTTGGTTAGGTCAGACTAATTAACAGTCACCTTGTTCCAGAACTATGGCCGAGGTAAAGTAAGGTGGAAACCACGTGAAACTTTGAAACTTTCATGCATCGTTCGGACGATAAATGCTTCCCGAGGACAGGAGATGTGGTGATCTTGGGGTACTAAAACAGGGAGGAAAAGCGATGATTTACGGGGGCTGAAACAAGGAGGGGAAGTGATAATATAAAGGTGCTTAAACACGAGGAAAAGTGTCAAACAGGGCAAAATTTATTTCAGTAAACTTCTATTTTCCATATTAATCCAATTTATTTCACAATGCAACACACGTCTTGACATGAGTCATACATACATGTATAGCTATAGTGATGTGTCATACATGTATAGCTATAGTGATGTGTCATACATGTATAGCTATAGTGATGTGTCATACATGTATAGCTATAGTGATGTGTCATACATGTATAGCTATAGTGATGTGTCATACATGTATAGCTAGACGTACAAGAGGAATGTGTCTCCTAATTCAAACTCCACCCTACGATCCAGAGATAAATCTTATCAAAAATTCATTGGGTCAAATGGGAAAAAATGCAAGCCTCCATTGCATTTTCCCTGTTCACTGGAAAATTTTCTAACACTCTTCACCTGTGGACTGACATTCGTTCAGAATATTTTCAACATCGCGTAGAACCTTGGCATAATTAAATCAAAGGTGAAATGCACGACAAAAAGCTTCAATAATTGATTTAACACAATTTCTTCTGCATTGAAAAGCTGCGACGTAATTTTTTACCAAGTTTAGTGTGATGCTATGATGATTAAATATGATGGAATGATGATTTAATATGATGGTGTAATGATTAACTGATGGTATAATGATTAACTATGATGGTATAATGATTAACGATGATGGTATAATGATTAACTATGATGATATAATGATTAACTATGATGGTAAGATGACTTAATATGATGGTGTGATGAGTTAAAATGATAGTGTGATGAGTTGATAAGATGGTGTAATGATTAAATATTTCATATGATGACTCATAAAAACGTCCTCATGAGTCAAAATGTCAGCTGAACATTTGTGGGGAATATATTTAAAAAAAATCTAAGCTGTTGATTAGTCACAAAAAATTGGAGAATTATAATTTGTGTTTCATTAAAATATCAATTTATCATGCGTATATATATATATATATATATATATATATATATATATATATATATATATATATCGGGTATTGCTCTGACTGTTTATTGTTTTAAACATTGTTGATTGAAAACTTCTATAAAAATAACGCGAATGCTTAGATAGTCAGGATAGTCAGGACACTCAGGATAGTCAGGATAGTCAGGACACTCAGGATAGTCAGGATAGTCCGGACACTCAGGATAGTCAGGATAGTCAGGATTGTCAGGATACTCAGGATAGTCAGGACACTCAGGATAGTCAGGACACTCAGGATAGTCAGGACACTCAGGATAGTCAGGATAGGCAGGATACTCAGGATAGTCAGGATAGTCAGGATACTCAGGATAGTCAGGACTCTCAGGATAGTCAGGATAGTCAGGATACTTAGGATAGTCAGGATAGTCAGGACACTCAGGATAGTCAGGATACTCAGGATAGTCAGGATACTCAGGATAGTCTCATAATCCCTCCAGCGAGACGGACTGTAAACTTCAGAACGCGTGTTCTTTATTGTATGAACGATAGCTTTCTTTTTATCGAGATTTTTTCTAAAGTCACAACCAGGTCTCCAAGCTCAGAGACAACATGAAACAGGATCTGTGATGAAACAAAAGGAGTTTTACGAAATTGTTTTCAGTCGCGCAATATTTTGTTGTGTATTGTTCATGTACTGTAATATTGAACCACTCTTTTTTCTGGGAATGAATGCATAAAATAATTAACTGCACTTTTAGGTCATGTGCAATTAATAACAAGGTTAATTAAAAATTATTTAACGCAACTAATCAGGAATTCTAAGTGGTATTGACATGTTACCAATGGATGATTACAAAGTAATTGTGTAACGTATTCCCTGCCCAAATAAAAGGAATAAGCGCAATATGATTGTTCTAATATCATTCAATTACATTCAATCATTTTGTTCATTATTCAGTTTTCACTCGTGATTAATACATCAATGGTTAAATCTTACTAACTTCACCACAGCAGCCAGAGTGCCTCAGCAGCCAGAGTGCCTCAGCAGCCAG
>VCRD01002592.1:0-64993 GCA_006783055.1 Trinorchestia longiramus
CACACAATTAAGACATGTCCACCACACAATTAAGACACATCCATCACACCACAATTAACACATGTCCTCCACCACACAATTAAGACACGTCCACCACACAATTAAGACATGTCCACCACACAATTAAGATATATTGACCACACAATTAAGTGGTGTGGGCTACTGAAGTGTTCACCTTCTGCACGACAGGCTGCTGGGGGTTACGGATGAAGCTCACCAGACCAGCCTGGGTGTTCTCGCCCTCGTACTGGAACCGCACCTTCCCAGACCTGCAATTATTATACGACTAGTTTTACCAGACCTGCAATTATTATGACTAGTTTTGCCAGACCTGCAATTATTATATGACTAGTTTTGCCAGACCTGCAATTATTATGACTAGTTTTGCCAGACCTGCANNNNTTGCCAGACCTGCAATTATTGTATTGCAAGTTTTACCAGACCTGCAATTATTATATTCCTAGTTTTGCCAGACCTGCAATTATTGTATTGCAAGTTTTACCAGACCTGCAATTATTATATTCCTAGTTTTGCCAGACCTGCAATAATTGTATTCCTAGTTTTACCAGACCTGCAATTATTATATTCCTAGTTTTGCCAGACCTGCAAGCGGGTTCATACATCTAGGAGTGTGTGTGTACGCATGCAGTGTACAGTTACACAGTTTTCTACATACAAGATAGTATAGTAAGTAACACTCCCTCCGGTCAAAATTGTTAGTACAAATCAATTTTCAAATTTGTCAGGAAATAGTAGTTTAAGTTAATACGAAAGGTTTGATTCAAATAAGATATACATGTTTACTTAATCATAAACTTCACATATTACTGGAATACATTGAATCCACAATGTACACGCAAAAAAATATAAAAAATGAAACACTAAAACTTAGAACTGTTTTCGGCTTGTACACCGACAATTTCGGACCAGAGGGAGTACTATTTAAACTAGTATGATTGTATACACACAAATTTTACAATAGGTAGAAGACATTCAGGGTACCGCTGCACACAGAGTTTAGTATGAGTAGGAGAGTATGGCAGGTCATAAAAAACTTTTTCATACATAAAATATTCTTGCTGCACTTGACTGTTTTTCGAACGCTTGATAAAAACCGCCCGTAATTAATTTCAGAGCAAATACAGCTCTATGACCTGACAATATAATCTACATATACTTCATTTTAAATGAAGTCATTATATACTTCTGAACAACAAACCACAACACAACCATTTCAGCGGCGCTGCGAAGGCTGTGTTCTAACATAGCAAAAAGAAACAAGAAAAAACTAGTGTCGCTTTTCTAGATAAAAGCAGTTTTCAAAGCAGTTCAGCTGTGCTGCGACTGCATTGACATGTTGTGAAATAGAAATAAAGGGTTTGTTCAGAGTAGAAAACTAAATACCCTGAGTAAGACTCACTCAAAGTAGATGAATTAAAAACTTAGTACGCTGAGTAAGACTCACTCGAAATAGACGAGTAGAGAACTAAGTACCCTGAGTAAAACTCGAAGTAGACGAGTAGAAAACTAAGTACCCTAAGTAAGACTCACTCAAAGTAGACGAGGGTGGGGAAAGTAAGACTCACTCAAAGTATACAAGGGTGGGGAACCCCGTGATGTTGTATTGGACCCTGGCAGCAGCATTCTCAGGCTTGTTCACGTCCATGGCAGCGAATATAAGGCCTTCAGACTTGACCTCAGTTGCTGCTGCAGAGTAGTCAGGCTTAAGACGCTTGCAGAACCCACACCAAGGGGCGTAGAACATCATCAAGAAGGACTTTTTCGCCTTCAGGAGTTTCTTCAAGGTCTGAAAAAATGTAAAGGGCTTATAACCATAATCACCAGTGAGATGAATTATGGTTAAACATAGTGAAGGTGTGTTTTAAATTGCAGGAAATTATTTTGGAAGAAGGAAGACCTACTTATGCAGTGCGTGGTAAAGAGGGTTTGTTTGAACAACGATAAATTGATGGAGACTCGCAGTGATCTCAACAAAGCTTACTTCCAACAGCTCACAATCAGAACTTCATGGCTGCTGCTTCCAGAATAAACGCTGGCGTTGACTTTCACATTAAGACTTCACTACAATTTCCATCAGAGTAAGGAATGAAATATCACCTGTAAGCTCTTCTGTCATACTTAAAAGTCCCTCGTGTGATATTTATTGTCGGCGAAAATATCATCAGCAGGAGAATACTTAAGTGTGTGTTAGTGTAGGGCCACGAAAAAAATTTCAGTTTATTTCTTGCTGCAAGAAATTGAGGAAAATATGTCCCAAGTCATACAGTTGCCATACAGAAGTTACACTACACTATTTGGTTTCAAAATAGGCGGTGAAAAAACAGAATATAATTGTAGACACGTGTAACATCACTTGTGCAATACGCTTGATGTTCTTGTACAGAAGATGAAAAGCAAAGTACAACTGCTCTACCTAGTAAGAGCTGATAGATCTTCGGCGGGTCTTGAATAGAAAAATACAAGTTCCTAGCAAAAAATGAAACATATTCCCTGTCACCAACTCCCCCTTGAAAACCGTAAGTTCCCTGAATAAAGATGATTAAATTTCGTATTAATAACACAACTAAAATTGTAAGTTTTTTTTAGTACATCGTTAGCTGGCACTACAATAAAAAAATCCACCAACCAGCAGAGGTTTCATAAGGGCCTGCAGCAGGATGACGGTATTAGTTCTACACCAGAGAGTACCATGAGAACAGCAAAATTCCTGTCAACGGGGGATGCTTGGAACCACAGATCACCACGAAACAAGGTACGGATTTCCGACAGCCACACCACAACACTCAAGCATGACCACGGCCACAACCAGCGACGGCTAATCCTCCACAGGCATCGGCTACGTTCGTCTCCAAAGGACGACCACTAAAAACAATCACGCTGTTGGAGGGACTTCCTATCCACGCTGACCATGCGCTCCCAAGTTCTCCAAAAACACTCAAATTCTGTACTATCAAGTTCACCACGTCAAGCACATTATTACGCAAGTACTTAATATCAAAATGTGGGCAAGACCGACGAAGATCATTGAATCGATACATAATGCACATAAATATAAACTTCGTAAGTCTTCTCTGTAATTATTTACCGTTTCCTGACGGGGACATACAGAGTATACAATTCCTAAGAAGAACACAGTTTCCTGGTTAAAGACCAGGAAGTTCCGTACAAACGATCCTATTAGCACCTCCCCTATTAAACAAGAGCAAATTCCGAGTCAGTAATTCCCATAAAAACTAAAGGTTCCCTGGGTAAATACGAGAAAATTCCGTACCAGCAACTCCTTAAAAACTAGACATATGCTGGTAAGACGGAAAAAACACCTATCCGGAACCCCAGTAACAGTTAGGTGTAACCAGCCAGAATTACGGGCCCATATCCAGCCCCTTCAGTCAATTTGTTCTTGAATAGAACATACATAAATTCTAGGATATCAACCAAGGGAACATCATAATGTCAAGAAGCAATTAATTTCTTCTCCTTAGCATATGCATCCTCAAGCAGCCACATAATCCAGAGAAATGAAGGGCACAGAAAAACTAATACATCAGAGCTTAACGCTTAAACTGCAGACAACTTTAATGTCTTATAATCCATTTCTATACTATTTTTTACCCTTTATTTACTCATTCCCGCACTAAAGAGCTAACGTTTTGATGAGCAGGCAACTCACAGCAATATCTGGGACGTGCAGAACATCTTTGCCGTTGTCGTCCTCGTCCCAGGGTAGATCACCAGAAGGGTCTTTGAGGAAGGTGGTCATAGAGGCGACAGAGATACGTCTGTCGTAGTCACGGTGGTACTCCCCTTCTCTGTAGTGCCGCAGCAGGGGGGGCGTGTTGCCAGGGGCAGGGGCTGCCTTGTTCTTCTTGCACAGCTTCTTGCCTGCTCTGTGTAGCGTCACAGCCATGTTACATTCAGGTACAGCGAGGCAATTGCGATGCAGTGTAAGTCAAGTACAGCGAGTAACTTAGAAATAAGTAAAAAGATAAGAATAGTGCATGATAGTGGACAGAAACAAAGCATACACTCGTAAATAAGAATTAGAAAGGAAATACAAAACTTGAAAAGGAACGGAGCATCAGTAAAGGCAGATAGGAAAATGTTAAACTATTAATCTATACTATAATAAGAGTATCGTCCATCCGTCCGTCTGTCCGTGTGTCACACTCTTCTAATCGATAGCTGTGATAGCAACAAGGATAAAGCTTAAGAAATACAAGAAATCCTTCTATTGCATTATTTTTCGGTGGCAATTCAATTCCCTTTCACTTGCATTATGGTATCCAGAATACACAATCGGTTTATTTTTACAAATAGAAATTTTCTTTGGACCTTTTTCTGTTCAAATTCATCATGATGCTTTGATATTTTTAATTGATAATACGAAAAGAAATGTTTTAAATTAGTTTGACCAGTAACCTGGCTACCACTTAGTATAAGGCCAAAGATTTTAGAAATTGAGTTATTGTTTACGGAATTGTGATTTTCTTGAAAATGGTTTTAAAAAGGTACCTTACTTATGGGCCACCCTGTATAATAGACGCTCTTACAGATTTAGATAAGAGGAAATTTCGTAGGGTATACATGTATTGTAAGTAATGTATTGTGAATACCAAAGGCACATCCATCAATGGGGAAACTCTTTTGCAAAGTCCGCGTCCACTGGCAAATTAAAATGAAAAATTTAGTAAAAACCGTGATTTTTCACGTGTGGATCTAGTGTTGAATAAAAGGGGCAGTAAGCAAGAAACCATCATCATAATCGACTATGTATCTCCATCTCTCTCTCTCTCTCTTTGTATCTGTGTGTCCGTCCCATTATTTTCTATCTATTACTAAAGAAAAATTATTGAACTGAAATCAGAACGGGTATGCATGTATTACAAGCATTGTTTTGTGGATACCAAAGGCGCCGGATTATAAAGTACGATTTTTTCCATTATTAGCTTTTTTTCTCTTACACGGCCATGCTAGCGTCAGGTAAGATACAAAATGGAAGTTCTGTATACAGGGTGTCTCAAAAAAATGTTCTCACCCTTTAACCGTTGCTAACATGCTGTCTTCTTTGTGTTGCAGGTGTGAGGTTCGAACCTTTGCGAACATGATTAAATGTGATTAAAGAATCATGTTCGCAAAGGTTCGAACCTCACACCTGCAACACAAAGAAGACAGCATGTTAGCAACGATTAAAGGGTGAGTACATTTTTTGAGACACCCTGTATATTCAAGAAAAATGTTCCGATTCTGATTGTACCATGGGTAGAAATTGAAAATGCATTTTATTACATAAATCCATAGATTACAGAATGGAAGTTCTGTATACATTAATGAAAAACATTCATTTAAAACATAATAATCCCTTGTAAATCTTTAATACGTTCATCTTTATAATAATTTCAAATCAGTCTAATCTAAATTGTGGAATTTCCACGGGAACTGTCTAGTTTCAAATAAAGAAGCTTAACTGAATACTTGTCATGCAAAAATATCATTGGCAATTGATTTTTTTATACAAAGAAAAGAGAAAATACAGAAGTCAAGTAAACCTGCAAACCACAAAATAGTAAAATTTAAAGCACTTCGCAAAATATGTACCTGCTCACACCTAATCGTGTGATTTCTTCACAATTACACCTAATTATGTAATTACTACTACTGATGTCATTGTTCCACAAATTCACTATTCACAGAAACAGCATTTCTGACGAAGTATACATCTAACTTGACACAGCATCAGGTTAGAGGACAGAACATTACAGACCAGTATTCACAACAACAATGTATGAATGAAATTCACATTTCAAAGCATTCTCTTCTCATCTCCAGGCTGACTATTAAGTCTCCCTTGGCTGACGTCATGTGTGTGAAGTGCTGACTAAAATGTCAACCAGTGCGGAGTGAGCACTAACACACAGAGCATGTCACAGGAAGACCCCACTAGATGCTCGAACTCACACCTCACAGTCGTGGAGCTACAGAGTAGCATTGGCATGCAGCATTGGCATTGAGCTTAGCATTGGCTGCTAAGCAAGTTTCAGAATAAGCAAATAATGAACATGAATTTGAGTTAGAGTAGAGTCTACATACTTGAAAAAGGCATTAATGAAAACGATTAACTTTCTGTGACTGAATCATCAATGACTTCTAGTAAAAGCTAAAGGCTGTTGAGCCTGTAATCCAGATAGAGCTCAAGGATTAGCCTCAACTTGAACTGAAGTATAGCTGTACTTTTAAGAGCACTTGTACTCGAGTTTCTTGCTGTACAAAACCAGTTCCTCCAAGAGAGAGACCAGCAGATCAATTCTCTTGACTCACCCAGCACAGTCGACCAGCACAATGGTGGCAGTGCCCCGCAGGTCCCGGGACACATGGCCCAGCACATTGGCCAGCTCCCCTGTGAGGACCCCATTGCTGTACAACACCAGCACATTTGTGCGGGTCCTCAGCAGCTTCTTCCACTCCTGAAAGCCAATACATCATTAATATGTTTCATTTATTTTACCATTGCACTATGAGTTCATGTTTAAATGAATAAAATAGAATAGGATAACAAAAACTACTCAATTGTTCATTCTTGGTGTGTTAAGCAAGTCCCAAGCTGTCTAAAGCTATGGATGCAATCTAAAATTAAGGCAAATATCTAGATTGTGCCTCCTGATTAGCTTTGAAAATAACATGTATTTTAACAATTGAGAATAAAAATAATCCATTTTAGTTATACAATTGATAAAAGAGTGCAACTTTAGGTGACAATTGAACAGTTACAGCTATTAATAATGAAACATTCAATAAAAACATACACTGTTTTCATACGATGCAGCAAATAATTGCCACTATTGATAGAGGCATGAAATGTATGAAATAAAAGTGAAAATTAATTAATGCATGCCAAGTCAAATTAATGAATGCTAATTATGGTAAACAAAGAATCAGTCGACAGCTAGCTTACGTAAATTAACCACCAACATAGCCATTAAATTACCAAAAACCAACACCATCTTTATTTCAGCAGACAAACATTGTTAACTTCTACCAGCAGCTAATTCTATCTTTTCAATGTCAGGAATGTCTCAAGTTACATACAAAGATGCATTCACAAATGGACAAAAATATGAAACTCATGACAATTATGTGGGAATTATGAGACAACAAATATATTGAAACTCCCTCTATCTACCTCAACTTTTGCTCAAACTTGTGATGACTTAAATCAATGAAATTATAGAAAAAAATGCATCCTTCAATTTGGTAAAGACATGTTAAACTGAGATAACTTTCATCATGGGTTACTTAAGAAAAATAAACAAATTAGTTTATTTTTATTGTTCAGATTTGCAATATTTTATACAGTACAAATAATTAACTCTGAAATCACTCATAAAATTTTAGATCAAAATAATCCTAACTTCCAACTTTAAATGATATTATAAATGCCAAGTGTGATCATTTATTGACCACAAAAAACTTCACACTTCATCAATCCATCACCATGCAACATACGAGGTGTTGCAGGTCACAAGGCTGTAGATGCCATGAACAAGTCTTGAGTAATTGCCATCCAGCCTACAGAATGGAAATTCCTGTAACATAATTAATTATGTACACATCAATGTGTTCTTGGTTTCATTTTGTAGGTTAACTACTAAATCAAGCTTGGCTGTCAGATTTCAGTATCATGGAAAATGGATTTTTTAGCTAGTGCCATCTTTGCTATTTTGGCACAAAACACTTCACATGTGATATAATTTATTTAATGTGGAGTAAATATTTTTAGATTGTATATTTCAACCTAAGCTCACTTTCCATCAGCAATACAGCTTGCTCAGTTAAGTTTGAAAAAATTCAGCATATTTGATATGCCTGATGCTCATTGGCCACTGTTCTATTATATGGAAGGCATCATCCTCAGAGTGTATTTTACTGAAAAAAAGAACTATTTATAAAGTAAAATGTTAATTTAAAACTCACCTTTTGGTCTGAGACTGTCTCAATGTTGCTCTGGGGCTTCCCTGCCAAGACAGCCACCATAGCACAGCACACCTGCATCAAAAATTTCAATTCTCAATACAATTCAAATTTTCCAAGACGCCAGTTATGAAACTTATAGTAGTTATCACCATTCAAGGGGAGGATCAAAATATGAAAAGGTTTTTACACAAGTCAAGTAAATGTATGAGGCAAATTTGTCAACCATGATACTTAAAAAGCATGGTTATTGGGTGACAAAATAAACAAGCAATGACTTCAACATCATCACACATCCATAGGAAAATACATCTTGCATATTGCTTTGGTACATATCTCTACATGTACTGGAATGACAAAAAACGAGGATGAAAGAATGAGTTATTACATGGCATGGAGTGCCATATTGCAGCTACTAACTAATTCTATGCAACTGATAAAGATTTATTTGGTGTCTGAAATTTTCATTTTCAAAAATAGATAAAATACACTGAGGCAAGTAAAGAGCCTCATGCAAAGCCAGTGTTGTTAATATTGATGAACCCAAGCAAAATTATTCATAAAATACAATATTGGTACTCACCATGGCCAGGAGCAATAGAAGACAGCTCTTGCAGAGCTGACTCATCATTTTGATTGGTCACTATATCAGCTAATATCAGTCAGTATATCAGCTAATATTAGTCAGTATATCAACTAATATTGGTCACTATGCCAGCCAATAAATACTATCATATAAATCAATATCAGACTAACTCTGAAAATAAAACAATACTCTCTATACCAAGTTTAAAAGTTGTATGCATACAAAAAATATAATATTCTTAAAATTTTGAAAATAGAACACATGAAAAGTTTCTCCTAAGCAATGAACATCAAAGCTGCCACAACTAAACTGGTATGTGCCTTAGCACAACTGAAATAGTAATTTGTTAACAATTTACCTTCACTAGCAATGTGTAAACCCACATATAATGAAAAGAAATTTATACCAAAATCACTTTTCAAAAATAAAACAAAATAGTTACAAATTTAAGAATGAATGTATTCAAAAGGAATTTATGCCACTATGATCGTCAACCAACATCAGAGGTTGATTATAATTTAAAATACCCCATCCATCCAACTCATCTAATGCAGCTTTTACTAACTTCTAGCTTGCCTTGCATAGCTGAAAGCATGCAAGTTTGATGTTAAAATTCCTGTTTATAATATACTTATTCCCTTGAGTTAGGAACATCTGTAAAGAATTTATATTCAGAAACATTTACACCAAATTATGATATCTTTCATAAGCAATCTTTTTTTTAGAATTATGTTTATTTAAGTTCTTACAATTTCAGTCATTCATTATCACACACATGTCATCTACTTAACTCTGCAATCTTACAACCTAGAAATTTGAATGATGCATTTACATTTAATCCTAATCTTGTTTAACAAATGTGTAACAAACATTACAACAAATATGCAACATGAAGTGCATTTACTATACAATTTTGAGGTCAATTTAGGATATAATCTGGTAACTCAACAGTCACAACTAGTATGTTTTCATGAGCCATCTCCAATGCTCTACAGAATAACACGTTGGCCACGATGTGCACAACACTGGTGCATGCTGAGCGGCAAACCATACCTACCAAATCAGCAATCATGGCCAATGTGTCAACTTGAACTCACTGCAGTAAGAAGATATTTTAACATCCAAAGTAATAGCATACTTTAACAATAATTTCAAAAAGTTATTTCAATAACAGTAATTTCAGAGGGATCTTGATAATGACATACAGTTACTTCTATTGAGTACAGGAGATAATCCTCCCACTTTAATTAAGCAACTGTCCATTAATAATTTCATATAGTTTAATACAATTTGACTGACCTGTACAATATATAATTCATGTCTATGTTTAATAAAAAAAATTATACCCAAGGAACTTTTTACTATCCCATGCTTCACATTGATTCTATAAGAATTAAACAGGATTTTCTATATAATTAAATCTAAAAGACAAGACTTATAAAATAATGATTCAAATTTTTTAATGTATTTAAATTAGAATTTAAGTAAATAGCCAAAAAATTAATCCACATTCATGACACACTATGCTCTACAGACCAGTCAACCTGCATCTCATGATGGGATTAGGTCCAGTTGTCACTAGGTCAGTCTGATGCATCTTATTTATTACCTTTGTTTAGTTTAATAGAGCAGCAAGAGAAAAAATTATTGTGCATAATTTATAAATATCTGGGTTTAACTAGTGACTCACCAAACAGCTGTCAAACTTAGTACAAAATTGTCATCTACACTTGCCTTTACTAGGAGCAAGCTTACATGAACCTATCATCAAATTTTAGACACACTTTCCTAACTCATATTGGTCCTAGAATTAAAACTGCAATTCACTTAATTATTTAAATAAAATCATTCATAATAACTCTGTTGTCTTAATTGCAAGACAGGACTGCCAGTTCTTTGAATATGCTTTAAACAAACAAACAAACAAACAATCTTTATTTCCAATCAAGTACACAGTACATAGACATTTCGTACATTGGTTTTTCAAATTCTTAAGGTTAACATTCTTAGAGTAAGGATGATGGTGAGCTCCATGCGACGATCCTGGGATGTGTCCATGGGCGATGAGTTGAGGTCTTACCGATAAGTGCGAGCTCACGGCGTGAAACGAGAAATAGCTCGTATTCATTGCCGGGTTTCGAACCCGCACGCAGTCTTTCTGCACAAGCAGAGAGAGACCCGATACAGAACACGGGCCGCATACCACTCGACTACGGTGGCTGCTATATTAAGCAATATAGTAGCACCTGGCTAGCAACATACGAGTTAATTTTACATTAAGAAGCTCTGGAACTAGAAAATAACTGCCAGTTGACGGTAAAATTACAAAGCACGAGAAAAATATCTCTCAAAACGGATAGTGGAAGACCACTAGTGTGTAGTTCAATAACACAACGGATCATAAAATAAAGCGTTCGGCAAACATGCTTCCTATTCCACAGAAACGGACAAACTCATGTAATTGAATTGATTCTACGAACTTGGTGATTAATGACAACAAATTTACTTCCAATTAATTAAATGGTACTTATATATTAAATTTTTCATCCATTTTGCTAATATTTTAGGACTAAAAGGCTTGTTGCTGTGCCACAATTTGAAGTAGAGCCTTGTAAAAGCCTCTGATGAGTTGGATTATGGAGTGTTCTGTGTCGCAGCAGACAGGACGTGAATCTCATCCACCAATGGTCTGGGACTTACAAGGCGGCAACGAGATGTGAACCTGTGTCTTCCTATATCGCAGCAGAGATGCTCTAGCAAGTAAGTTCTTCTTCCTCTTCTTTGTCGTGTTTGTTTGGGGCTTCGAATACTAGTCAATGTAGCCCCATGACTGAAGGTAGGTTAATTTTTTCTTTTGTTTACGATGTTTCCTTTCTTCTAGCTTGTATCGGCGGTGGCTGAACGCCCTCGTATCGGTGGTGGATGAACGCTCCCGCATCGGTGGTGACTGAACGCTCCCGCATCGGTGGTGGCTGAACGCTCCCGCATCGGTGGTGGCTGAACGCCCTCGCATAGGTGGTGGCTGAACGCCCTCGCATCGGTGGTGACTGAACGCTCTCGCATCGGTGGTGGCTGAACGCTCTCGTATCGGTGGTGGCTGAACGCACTTAAGTTAGCGCTCCTTTCCCGCGTTCATCTCAAAAAGCAAGTAAGTTTTAAACAATTGAGTTTGACCTTATTCTTAAATTCTAATGCCAGAAAATCCGCTGGTCTATACCTAATTTTCATCACAGCTAGTAGGGTATGTATCACCAGATACATACTTCTAGATTGAACGTAGTAGTATTGTTGTCATAACTGATTTTAAGAGCATACCAAATTTTTACAATGAATTCATAATCAGAAAGATCATTTTAGTTTTAACAGTTAAAATCAAAGCAGTTTCTAAGCATTTGAAACTTTTGGAAATGACAGTAAAATTGTACAATAGTAGCGATGATTCACATAATTTTCACGCATCTTAATATGTGGTTGTTGAATTTTAATTGCCTAACCTGAATGGAGCTTCTTGGAGCTTAGTAGCCCTGCACTACTATCCATCAACAGATGTTCCCAGCAGTACTAAAAGACATTTACATTTGTAATAGTGACAAAACCAAAATTATGCGAGCGGCAACATAGAATGACTAGTATTATAGTCAGAGAAAATTTAATCGAAGAGACTTTACAATGAACGGGTAGCTCGACTAAAATCCATGAAGGAAGAATCTATTTAGGAATAAATTTCTCAATACAGCACACGTATGTCAACGAAACTTCAGTTGACCCATATTAACTGATTCGAAAATCAAATTAATCGTATATCTCAAACTAAAATACATTTTGCAAATCTTTGAGTACTATACTTACACTACGAATAATTTAGCTCTTAAATGCATGCATTTAACTTCCAATTATGTTGTACCTACCACTGATGCCACCGTGGTCGAGTGGTCTGCGACCCGTGTTCTGTATCGGGTCTCTGCTTCATGTAGAAAGACCGCGGGTTCGAACCAGACCATGGACACGAGCTGTTTCTCGTACGCCGCGCCGTGCACTCAACTGCCCGCCCATGAAGACGCCCATCAACCTCCCGGGATCGTCGCATGGAGCTCACCATCACCCTTACTCTTAGAATGTTAACCTTAAGAATTTGAAAAACCAATGTACTAATGTCTATGTACTGTGTACTCGATTGGAAATAAAAATTGTTTGTTTATTTGTTTGATGCTTTTCACCAACCTTGACAGCTAAATTATACAAATTTTGAATTCGTTCAGTTTGGGTACGTATCAATAATGATACTAGGTGCAGAACAGCCAAATTTGATAATTTAGTCATTACACGTTCAAATTCAGTTTGTTTCATTTATAATAGATACACAGTGTAATATGGACTCAGGACAACATATTACAAAAAGGAATCTAGTGCGGTGTGACGCACTAGCAGCCATAGCTTAACGTTTACACATATGTATTACCTGACTTCAGCACACAACAGTTTACTGTTCTCACAGAATGAAGTCAACAACTGCTACCAGTTTTCTAAGAAACAAGTCAGACAAAGTAAATCCCGGTGCTGTGGGCCAGCTCTCACAACCCTAAAACAGTAAATTTCCTCATTAACACGTTGACTCCGAAGTGGTACGCGTGTGTACCACTTAGGTTAGGTTCTGTAATTTTTTTCAGATCCTTCTAGTGACTATGCGTACAAAGAGAAGTTTTACACCAATCAGGCAATCGGAGTCAATGTGTTAACCAGTCTAACAGTCACAAGAAGGAAACTATAATTAGCTTACGAATATGAGATGCAGCAAGATCACAAATTCTGTTGCTTCGTTTGGAACTGATCGGCGAAGATGAACTCGAAAAGTCTTACTTTGCAAGAGAAATCAGCTTCGCGCGGTCAATGCATCTGAAACAGACTCATGATCATAGATGAACAAATTAACTTCATGTGATCCGTGTACTCAACATCGGCAAGTTATTAGTTCAGAATGTTCAAAAAAGATGATAGGTAAGAAAATATATACATATATCAACATAATATTACAGCCATTAAAAGATGATGAAGCAAATTTTAATATCCTCCAAAACAGACAGAGCAAGTTAACGTACAGATGGAAAAGGTGGGAGATTTCATATAAATCTCCCCAGTAAATTAGTACTAGTTATAGTATGCAAGCAAGTCAGTATAAGCAGAAGTTTGTTGAACACAATCCTTATGAACGTGAATAATTACAAAGTAACTTATCTCCACCTCCAATTAACAGAGTGAGACATCGACCATGTAACTGAAATTCTTTAATGATTTCGGTACATTAAACACGCTTGATTAATGCAACACGCTTGAGATGAAGTCCATCATTACGAGATTATTTTAAACTTTCAAAACAAAAATTCAGCAGTAGTCGCTTTTGTATGCTTAGAGAAACAAGAAATAATTTTCAAATAAAAGAATTAGGGAGGTCATTTTTGATGCATGCAAGCGTAGAGGCTCGCGTTGTGTGTGGAACGCAAAATAAGTAATTTTAACCTATCAAAATGCACCACAAAATAATCCCAGGCTAAAATTTGGCAAAAATTTTAAACATTTGAAAATGAGTTTCATTACTGTAAACTTCAATGAGTAGTAGTAGTCGTCCGAGCTACATGTACCCACTAAAACAGTAATGTAAAAAGCACAGCACTGTAATACTGTACAGTAAATAAGCGGGGAAATGATAGAACACCAATTCATAAAATCTTTCTTATGAGATCTAAAGCCACACCTTGGAACTATCCTGTCTACCACACCAGAAACACAAGCACACACACATGCAACACACCAACACTGGTAGCAGGCAAGCGCTTTCACCATATTGGCTGAGTGATACAGCTTATCTCATGACGACTTGGCAGTTCGGGCTGATTTACCCTTGCTGTGTCATAGTATAGAGACTATTCCCTCATTACCCATACTTAGGATGCAAGGTGATGCTCCAGGAAATAATAGGAGGCAGTGTACGTAAATAAATGGTCCTCAAGCCTAGGTATTGCCTCGTGCACACAAGCCTTCTTCTCTCATCCATACCTCTACCTCTGTCACACCTTTTCTGCACTCCTAATTTAGTATATATAATCAACATAATCAAGAGGCACAACTCTCAGACGAGTTAATTTGATTCTCGTCTTCTTGTGATGCTTTCTTTTTCTTCTTTTTCTTCTTCTTTTTGCTACTTTCAGTGTTGGTGTTGCTTTCCTCACTGCCCATGGTTATTCCAAGTGTTGCTTTCATGGCCTTCAAGCGATCGTTCTCTTCGTCGCTTATTAACCTGTAACAAAGAAATAATGCAAATGAACCACAACATACTAAGAAAAAGACACGCAAACACCAGGTCACACATTTTAACATTACACAAAGGGTTTGAATGAAAAATATTACTTAACATTTGGGCTATATTCGCCCCCGTTGTAGCAAGATTATCGCTTCGTAACTGCTATTTTAATAAGGAATTGTGCCCGCGTTGTAGTATCCAGCAAAATAAGCTTCGCCTGCAAAACTTCACAAATAATGCCTACTTTTTCAGTCTTTCTTCAAATTTAGAATTCTTATCAGCGCTCCCGAGACAAAAATAAGGAGTAATCCAAGCCAAATTACCTCTTTACTCACGAGATTATGAAGATAACTCATCTTGCTCTTTCTCACTTATCCACATTCTTGAGTCACTATTTTCTCAGCCATTCATTTAAATTCGGATATCCATAAACTCTATTTGTTGCACTTTCATTACTCCTGTATTGCATAAAATACTCATTTCTATCAAGTACCCAATTGAAGGGTGGACAGCACTAGTAGTCGACTAGTGCTGTCCACCCTTCATATAGTTAACTACTGGTTCGTAATCGCCTCTGTCAGCGCTGTGTTAGCGACAGCACGGGAGTGGACTACTTGCATTTTTTCCCGTGGAAAATATATCCGAATACCATCAACACTAGTAACTGACAGGTAGTTCAAAGCACCAATTAATACTTTGTCCTTCATGAAAGAACTACTACCAAGAACTCCTTGTAATTTATTCCCATCTAAATGCGTTGCACATGTTTAGAATCTAGAACTCAGAGTTAAAGCGTTGAGCTAAAGTCTTTTCTGTGGGCTAATTTGAAACATTAATGAGCATTGTAGTGCACTACAGGAGTCCAGAATTGCAACAAACTTACACCTGAACATGACTCACTTGTTGCGCTCCTTGTCCACTTTTCTGAGGGTATTGGGAGGTATTTTCTCGAGGGTGGGTGCTACTCCAAGCATGAATATCTGTGGCACCTCGCAATAGGTGCGACGTATTTTGTACCTCAGGCTCATGTCGTTGGTGGCTACTATGTACCTGCACACAACAACATGTACTCAATTAATATTTCTAAGTATGGGGGTACATATTTAATACGTCTGAAGAGGTCATGTTTAATGTTTGGTGGTACAGAAAGCATATCACTTTTTAAATTGAGTTCCTGTGCTGCTCAGCAGCTCAAAATTTGTACCACCATCATAAATGAAAGGAAATATCCATACGACACTATAAATTTTTGAGTATGATACACATTTCTCTCCATCAAAAGTACAAGCCTGAAAGGATTAAGAAGGGAAGTGCAAGGCAGATATGACAGAAGAAGACAGGTATGTAGGCATGCATGAAAGCAGGAAAAGGGCTCAAGGGTATTAAGATTTATCTGGGGGAAATACAGGACTAAGTGCTATGGACTACAAGGAGAGGAATTGAAGGGTAAACAGCACTAGTGGACTACTTGCATTTTTTCCCGTGGTAAATATAATATATTTTCCAAGGGAAAAAATACAAGTAGTCCACTCCTGTGCCGTCGCTAACACAGCGCTGACAGAGGCGATTACGATCCACTAGTGCTGTCCACCCTTCAATTTACACAAGTAAACGATGACTCACCGATGTGGGTTGCCATTCTCCAGCAAGGACATGATGCAGGTGGTGGATGTGACAGGCTTGCCTTCATGACCACAGCGGTGCAGTGGGAACTGCTTCAGGATCTGGCAGCATCCTGACAGTGTCTTTTCTGCAAGGTTTTGGGGGAGACTTACAGTACTTCTGGAACCATCTTAATGTACATCAACTGCACTACTTTAGAGATGCACACACACACTGATGCACAACTATTCTTATTAATATACACACATTTTAATGTACAGACACTACACTAATATGGACACACACTACTGTACTGTAAGTTGTGATCAAAATGCTATTGAAGTTCCCAATAACCCACATCTAAGAGCTGTCTCCCAGCCTAATTTTAATAAGAATAGTAATTACTCTCAGGCTCATAAAAAAATTCATACATCTGAAGATTGAAATGAATTTCAATAGGCTGAATAGCAACTTTAGAATTTGGTAGTCTGTGCTTTAGCTTGATTTGAAACTATAGGCAAAGGCAGCTAGTATAACATGCACTAATTGTTCCACCAAAGAAGATATTAGAACTATGACAATAAAGTGAATCGTTCAGTAAATTGGCTACAACTTATTTACATTGGTGAAGTTTCCACCTTGTTTATTGAATCTTAAATCAAAATTTTTTAATCAAAGCACAACACCACTTCAAACTGTAGTCATGACTGATGATTCAGGTTTTTGATCATTTTTATTGATTTCTTCATTTCTGTAGTGTTCAGTTTGGAAAGATAAGGAATTTCAGCACAGTTCAAACAATACTCAACTCATTTAGTGTATAATTAGAGAGCAAACACAAATCATATCTGAACCAAAGGCTAATTTTAAAAACCAACAACTCAGAATTATGCAAAAAGACTACATACTTCTATGTTTTGACAAATTTTTATCATAGTTTCAGAGTAAAAATAAAAGTATAAATTCGCCAGGCATTATTTAAGAAGTTAGGATGCTGAATAATGTTAAGAATTGACAGACAGAAACCAATCACTGCTAACTTCATGATTGTACTCAAAGTTATAGGTTCCAAAACTTGTCCAATGCATTTAATTAGAAATACACTACAAGAATTTTTACATTAAAAAAAGGAAAATTGAACCTATAACAGAAAAAAGCACAATTGAAAATATTAATATTACATACTTCTGATATGTTAGAGGTAAAACATCAGTACTTCTAGAAGAAGGCTTGAGATGAGTTGGAAGGAAATTGAGCTACCCAGTAGACATTACTCATGAGAGTCACAGAACCTCTGTTGGTATCCCATGTATACATCATTGAGTATACATCACAGCATGGTAAAGTGCTTCATAGCTAATATAAACACATATTTCAAGTTATGTATAGATGCAGTTCACATATTGGCTTTGTTATTAAATGAAGCATTACCAATAACTTAAGCAAGAAGAATCAACATTGGGAAAGCCTTTGTGGAACAAGGAAGTAATATCTAATTTTATATTCAAAGTTATAGTTTCTAATTTTTGAGAGGTAAAAGCAAAATAATTTCACTTGAAAGTGACCACAAAATTGGAACTCACTGAGTCGAAGAAGGTTCTCGACTTCTATGATGCAGCACTGCGTGGTCACTATATTCAGCTCGCTCCTTAGATAATTTGGAAGCTGCTCTCGAATCTTCACTTTTTTCTGCAGAAAAAAATTTACATTGTTTCATTGCATTAGAAAAGGAAAACTTGCACTTTTCCCCCCTTCAGTGTGAAATACATGGGTGGCCTTTAATAAAATTATTGATGCCCATTCACAAACCAAGGTTTTGAAATCATGAAAATGAATGAAGGATCAATTGCAAGTTCCCAAGACCAATAATAAATAATTACTTTGAGATTAGTCTCACAGAAGGTAGCCCAGCTCAAGAAGACCACAGTACTTCAGGTTTCCTAACTCTCAATTTCCACTCTGGAAAGTGAATACACATTCCATTTAGTAGATGGTGTGAGCTATAAGAACTCTGACCAATCATAATAAACATAACAGATCTGCAATAGATGCACAATACATTTGCAATAAATCTACACTACATCCACAAAAAATCCAACATAAATCTACAATAAATCCATGAAAGGTACATAAAAAATACTAATCTGAGACATCTTTCAGAAATAATCTTACATCTCCTTTTAACTAAAACCTGTCTTAAGGAAAAGCCTAACTTTGCAGAAATTTCATTAACAAATAATCCCCTTCTACACAGTGCCCTAAAAAAGTGAAATATTAATTATAAAGTTTCAAACTGTACCAACATCAGATGGAACAAAATTTTTGTGTAGGATTGATTTTAACAGAACACAAAACTGGAAATATCAGGCCAAAATGGTTAAAATATATATTTCAAATAAAATTCTTCTTATCTTGAATTGAAATGTCTTGCATTGATTTGGTGATTGTGAACAAGCTAATAAGTAAGTAAATAAATAAATACATAATCTTGAACTTACTTCTTTTGCTTCAAAGCAGAATGTGCCATCAATAAGAACATTGTATGGAGGTCGAAATCCAAAACTTTTCTTATAGAATTCCATGGTAGCTTTTACTCTCTTGTATCGCTTGATCTTCATTTTGAAAATGAAAAATGAACTAGGACTCAACAAATATTAATTACCACCTAAAAGGAAAAATTAAAATTTAGTACAGGAGTTACTTTAACTATACGAGTCTTTCAGAATAGTTTCCTAAAATGTAAAGTTAATATTCCAATATTAACTACAATATTCCACTCGATCTCTTAGTCTCATCACTGTGTACACCCTGCCCCTGCCTTCACTGTTATTCCCCCAAATTTTACCTAAAAATCCCTACTACATCCATACGCAATCTCAAACATCCCTTGTAGTTCTGGACTTCATTCACTAAACATTGGCATACAGCAAACAACTCAGTTCCTCCACTCCAACTTTTAGTCCCAAACCATTCATTCTCAGGTGGACAGCAGATTCTTCTGCATACAAACTAAACAGCAAGGGAGACAGGGTGCAATTTTGCCACACTTTTCACCTGCACAGTCACTAAATATTCCAACCAGTAGATCACAAATGTATTCTTACATAGACCTTCCACAATGTTCTCACTATAGCCAATTTTTCCAGCACATCTAAAACCTTCAAACAGTCTACTTTTTCACATGCCTTTTCAATATCTAGATATACCAATTACACCTATTTATTCTCTTTGCTTTTAGATATTTACCTTAACATAAACAAATTGCTGCCACATCTGTCTCACCAAAAACCATACTGTTCTTTATCCATTGATTTCTCTTTGTTCCTACAAAACATGATTCATATTTTTATTAAGAATACCACAAAAAATCTTACTCACTCTATCAGTCAGAGCAATAGGTCTCTTGTGTTTCACTTTATTCTTGCTATGATAGCCATCCTTATGAAATAAAACTAACAATACATTTGTTACCCCTCATTTGGGACTTATTCACTTCTTTATACCTCATGAAATTTAATCAAGGCCCCTTGCTTTTGTACATTTCATATTTTTTAAAATCTTTTCAATGTCTTCACACATAGTTTATCTTCAATTTATAACTCATATTACCCAATCTGTAAACTTGCTGGTTCTTTATCAATTTCCCATCTATTCTATCAATGTCTTTCCCAAAAGTCCACTACTTCTTCCACTATCCGTACCCTATCACTCACTTAACATCCAACTACTAATTCATGGATTTTCACTTCACTACCTACACTTAGACTTAGATTTGAGGGCCAGCATTTAGCTGGGGCCTTTGTAATAGCCTTTAATTCCCTCTAACACACACATACAACAGGGTGGCATCCCAGAGTTTTTCTCCAGTGAGTCAGGGTCATCTAAACTAATTCCTCTAGGGCCACCCTAAGTCATTCAATACAAAAGAGCCAGCCAAGTGAGGGCATCACTGGGAGATCCAGCTTGTCATAAACAGGCCCCCATGCTAAGCAGGTAGTCACATTCTAGTTGAGGAGACTGACTATTTGGCATCAATGTCACTTATTCCATACATGCACTAAGAAATTTGTCATTGCATCCACAACAGCTGTTTTACATTATTCATGCAGCCCTACAAAATATTTCATACCAGAGTCCTCTTCAACACACCTTGCATTCCACTTGTTTTCTCCATACTGCTCATGGACCACAACCATGAAGCTCTCACTCGTGTTCATATTTACTACACTCTAAGACTAGATGTTCAACTGTTTCCTTTATACCTCTGTTACACTGCAAACATAACCTTTTATTCCCCTCATTCCACCTCCATGTATGCCTATTCACACTTAATGCCTTACATCTGATGGAAAACATGAGTTGGCTGCCAAAACTTCCATCATAAAACATTTTAAACCTTGGTACATTCTTACTGGCATATCAAGTTAAAGTAGTTTTCACCATCATACTACACTTCTATTTGTTCAGGCCATACTCTTTTGTTAGTTTTTCAATTTCTTTCTTCCACTTATTGCAATCTCACTCTTCCTTTACCTCTACAATTTTTCAATAATCAATCGTACATAGGTCTTCCAATTCTAACACAAACAATCTTCTGAATCAGTTTTTATGCATGTCTCTGCAAATTTTCTCTAAAAGACTTTCACTCAGATTCCATTCAAAAATTTGTTTAACCCACCTTTTATTTCCCATTTGCTCAATTCTCATGTCATAATTTAAAACAGCCTTTACCATTCTTTCAGAAAACAGACTCCACCCTAGCTTCTACTAGGGCTGTCTAATGCCAAATGCCCTACCCTATTCTGCAGCACCTCCAACTTTTCAAGGTCTCCTCCATTCCATGCCAAACATTATGCTAGGTATTGCAACATACTTCCAAATCTCTCTGACATATTCATCCTTATTTGCTCTATATTTGGCCACACTACATAGTTTTCCCCACCACTGCATATCTTTTACCACTTTTTCACCTTTTGCTCTTGCACATCCATCTTTACTCAACATACATCCCAGGTACTTATATTCCTTAGTTCTGCCTATCTTAACTTCTCCAATATTCCACTCTCTATCTCTGTTAGTCTCATCACCATTTATAACCATGACTTTACTTTTATCTCCTTCAAATTTCACCTTGAAATCTCTACTGTATCCATCCACAATCTCCAACATCCTTTACAGTTCCTGCTCTGATTCACTAACCATAACAATGTCATCAGCATACACCAAACAACTCAGTTTTTCCTCTCCAATTTTTAGTTCAAAATCATTCATTCTCAGGCAGACAGCTAATTCTTCTGTATATAGGCCAAACAGTAAGGAAGACAGTACAACCCTATCTCACTTCCCTTACACTCTTCACCTGTCCCATCACTAAATCTTCCAGCTGGTAGATTGCACATGCATTCTCATACAAACTTTTGACACAACGTTCTTTCTTCTCACCATACCCAAATTTTCCTAGTACGTTTAACAACTTCACACAGTCTACTCTATCATATGCCTTCTTAATATCCAAAAATGCAAGATAAACTTGTTTATTTTGGTTTCCTCTTTTTTCCTCTTCCTTTCAATTATTTCACTTACCACAAACAAATTATCTTCACCACACCTATTTCTCCAAAATCCTTTCTGTTCTTCCTTCATTACTCTGTTCTTCTACCATATGTTTCAACATTTCATCTAGGATTCTACAAAAAAATATTACTGTCAGCCTGAGCAATAGGTCTACAATTTTTGTTCTTTCATACTCTTGTATCCACCCTTATGCAAAAAAACTACATTAAATTTATTTGACTCATCTATATCTCATCAAACCAACATTTCAACAAAACTCCCACCACTATGCTTATAGAACCCATATGGAATTTTATCAGGGCCACTTACCTTCCCATTTTTCACCTTTTTCAAAAAAGTTTCAATCTCCACACACATAATTTCATCTTCTATTTTTAAATTATATTTACCAATCTAAAGAGTTACTGGTTCTTCATCTATCAATGGCTCATTCATTCCACCAATGTCTTCCGAAAAGTTCACAATTGTTTTCACAATTTGTCTCCAATCACTCACTTTGCATCCATCAACTACTAAATCATAGATTAGCACTTCATTACCTCTGTTATTGCCTTTTTGGAAACTATGCCACTCTAATTCCATCTAGACCTTTGTTTTTGACTTTCAACTTTTTGTCTCTCATCTTTCACTCTAGCCTCATATATTATTCTTCTTACCTTCTTTTGCTGAGTTTTGTATTCATCCCATGCATCTTGCCATACCACTTCTGAAATCCTACGTCTTTCACACAATTTTTCCATAGAGCATTTTTTAATCAAAATCTTCCTTCTCATTCATTCCTCATTTACTTCCCTTGTAAACCAACTAGCTCTTTCAGTAAATCTTCTACACTTTAGTTTCCAATTATCTGTTCTGCTGTGGCATACATTTGCCATCTCTTGGTTCAGGTCATTTACATTCCCATTTCTATTACATACACATCTCCTAAGCTCTTTATCAAATTCTTTCCAATTTGCTGCTTTCAAATGCCACTTTTTCTTTCCACTGCTCATCTCTTGCATAACCTCTTTTCCACCCCATTTGTGCTTACAAACAAGCATTTGATGATCAGTATTGATATCAAATTTATTTTCATCTACATACATTTTTCTGATATGCCGTCTTGCATCATGATTCACTAACACATAGTCACTTTAGTCATAGTCATTTACTAACACATAGTCACTTTAGTCATAGTCATTTACTAACACATAGTCACTCTAGTCATAGTCATTCACTAACACATTCGCCTGTTATTGCCTTGTATGAAATCTTACCACTCTTCAATTCTATCTGGACCCTTGTTCTTAGGATCTTCAACTTTTTGTTTCAGCTTTCACTTTAGACTTGTATTCTCTTGACCTTTTGCTGAGCTTTGTACTCATCCCATGCACCCTGCCATTCAACTTTCGCAATCCTACGTTTCATAGTTTTTGCATTTTTCATTGTTTCTTATTCAAAATTTTCTTTCTCATTTGTTCACTTTTTATCTTCCTCGTAAACTAATTCGCCTTTCCCGTAAGTCTTGTGCACCTCCAAAACACGTGCAGAGGTAAGTAAACACGAAGTTACGTTGCTGGGCCCTGTAGATATATAACCATCAATAGCGACGACTGCAATTGTAACTAGCAGGTCTCTTGTACAGAAACCACGAAAATGAACAAAGAATCCCAAACAAAATAGTATCTAAAATTTAATATAAAATTAGATTCGTAAATGACGGTGTAAAATCTGCAGTAAATATATTACAGTAGTTATACAGCAGCAAAGCTCATGGTTGGACCAATAGAACAAAGCTTGAAAATTAAACCGGCAAATCTTTAAAAAATCGTGTATTCAAAAACAAATTATATACAGAGCACATCACAATTAAAATCTTCCTACTAACAAATCAGTTTTTCATGCTAAATGTATGAGATGGGACCTCAATGGAATTTTGAGTATCAATGCAAATGCGATAGATTATTTACTCATAAGAAAATATCAATTTCTTTTAAACCCATGATCTTTATTGTATAATCCATTTGAAAACTAAACATCTATACTTTTAAATTTTAATAGTCGTATAAGTGATTATTGGAGTAAATTTTTCACAGGCGTAGGAAATAGCATAAATAAAATGACATTGTGTCACCCCGTCAATACTACTCTGAAGAAATACTGGGCCAGACATCATGCATTTAATAACATGGTTTTGTATTTCTACAAGAAATCTCAATTATAAGATTGGGTGTTAAATAATGCTTTAGTGTTTAATTCGTAGGCCTTAATATAGGGCATAGGGCTTAACTTTTTGAGTTCATAATACAGTCGCGATTTCCATTGCCAACACACCAGTAAGAAATAATTTCTAAGATCTTATGTTAGCTGCACAGGTATTTATTTAGTAGCAATCTGAGAGTAACTCTAGTCGAGTGTCTTTCAAAATAATTCGGAAATACTGTTCTTGTGACAGACAATCAGAATGTAGTTAGTGTGGTACAATCAAGTAACTCCAAATACAACTAACGGCAGCGGGTTAATTTGCTTCACGTACATTAAAACGATTCGAATGTATGCACTCATGAAAGTACCAAACAAATAATCCGATTCCATATAGAAGCTCATTCACAGGTAGACAATCACGACGCAACTGAGGGTTTAGGCCTACCAGGCTGACACCGGCGCATGGCGCGCGCAGTGTACATGAGGGGAAAACGACTGAGCAAATGGTTCTTTAATAATTCTTTAACGTACAATAGTGTCTAGTATTGTGTCAGGTCTTTATCACGTCAACAACACAAGCAAAAAGCTCATGTTCTAGAAGCGCATTATCCGTTTAAATTATCAGCTTGTGTTCAATATGTCACAAGAAATTTACTGGAAAAGAATATATACTACTTCCGACATAATTCAAATTCACATTCTTTGTTTCAAACCTCTTCGTGAACAAAGATGACGTTACGCAGCATATAGTTGCTAGAAGAAGGAATAAAAATAGAAAAACATTATTTAAGTCAGGTACATGAAGGATGCAAGGGCTATATTAGGACATGTTGTTTTCAGTTTATTACACACTCGAATCAAACATTTTTAATTTCTTTTAGATAATCCATTTAAATTATAATACAGACCCTTCTCAAGCACCAGGGTGATGCACACCATATTTCCGACTACTGTGATGGTTTTAGGAGTGGTATGTAATGAAGGTCATGTCACGTTACGTTACATTTTTCCACAGGGTTTTAGGGTTAAGGCTGATGAATACATTGATATTTTAAAATTGGTTCTCAATCTCTAGATTAAGTATCAAATGGAACGCTATACGTCTTTCAGCAAGACTCAGCACCTTCTCACAAAGCCATAGTAGACCAAAATTTAATATTAACGAATTTTTACGATCATGTAGCCCCCAATTTGTAGCCACAACCAAGCCGGATTAAAATCCTTTGGATTTTTCATGTGGCGTTGTTAAAAAAGAGAGCAATCGACATCCTCATAGTACCACAGCTTCACTGAAAACCGCCATTGTCTAAGTGATTTCCGATATGATATCTCAAAATTGACACTCTCTTCTCGTATGGTGACCATCACCACGTGATCGTAAATGACATTATGACTGCATGTTTATAAGAGGTTTGAAAAATAGGTTATGTACAATCAGCTAACTACAATGAATAAATTCGTTCAGTTAAATGGTGTGAATAAAAATCGATATCAGCTTAAGTCGGCGAATAACGTTAAGACTTGAGACTATGGTTAGTGACTTGGCTAGTTCCTTTCGAAGATGACATTTAGGATGCAGAAACGTTCTATGGATTTTGAATCGTATCTTGGAAGTTAAAGAAAAACGACGTCCAGCCTACTACGTTCGTTTTCCGTCGATTTACTTCCTTTTTGGCCTTTCAAAAAGTAATGAGAAAAGGAAGTTATGTTGCCGCATCCTGTACTAGCGTATAGCACTTCTGTCGTTGAATTGTAGCAATGACTGAAAAGCTGGGAAAATATCTATAAAAACTGTCATAAGCAACCATGTTTTATATCTGGTGTAAAGGACAGTTCTCATTAAGCGCTGTTTATACGTATTTGTTAGGGTCCTGAGCATTTCCTAGGATTGCATGAAGTATAATCGATTTTTTTAGCTATTTTCAGTATAACCCTCTTGCGTTCCCATGGCCAAAAAAAAATTATTCATTATGCCAATATTTGTAATGAAGTACAGTTTTTACGATGCAACTGATGTACCATAAATTAAAATAAAAGTTAACTAAATTATGGAACTGCCTTATTTATCACTAACAGTAAAGTGAGACAGTGGTTATGAACGCAATTGTGATCATAAGAATAAATGTAAAGTTTCTGTTATGCACGCATACTTGATATATTACTCCTAGTTTTTATAGACCTCAGATTCTACATTAGCTTACCGTTGAGACGAAAAATTACAAGTTTTTACAGTAATTTCAGCCTCCAGAAGAGTGAGCTTATGGAAGCTGCTCATGAGATGTTGCTTTAGACTGCGTCGCTGTGCAATGAGGCGTCCACATAGAGGACACAGACAGCTCTGTCTTGACGGACACAAGGCCAATGAAGATCCGCCGTCTGAATGTGCGGTTGTCTGCATCTGGCAATTCGAATTCGAGCCAGAAGTGGGTGAAAAGAATGAACTACCATCTGTGGGATACATGGGCACGTCAAAACTGTCAGAAGATGATAGCATAGGGGTATCAGCCAGGAAAAGCAATGGGTCCACGTCTATTTTGTTCTTGTCGTCGATTATGACAAGATCATCATCAGCTATTTCCGTGGCAGTTGATGCGATTTCCTCATCCGCTTTGGCAATTGCTTTCGCTGATAACGTGATGTTTTGAGTATCCTCTGTTAATGATTGGGAAGAAGGGAAGGTGATTTTCTTGATGACAGTATTTTTGTTCCATCGACCGTGTGAAGAAACCGGTGAAATTTCAATCGAATTTTTGAAGAGAGATCGACGAAAGAAATTGTCTTTGGCAACGCCGGAGGGAAGAATTGCGTAATTAGTATTTTGTAGTTCCTTAGGTTTCACCACAGCTTCACACGTTTTTGAGTCATGCAAATCTACCTTGGAGCCTTGGGTGAGAGTACTCACGGTATTTTTTAACATGTCATTATTTTCTGATTTAAAACTACCATCAGCAACTCCTGACGCCCTCGCAGCTGAATTTACTTCGAATTCGTCTTCCAAGTCTAAACACTCTTCCTTTGCAATAATATCCAATTCTTCAATTATAGTGTCACAGTCGTTCTCTGCCCCTCCAGACTCAAATTTACCTTTGGAAAACGACACCATACTTCCTGAACTTTTGTGTACATTTTCTGGGGCAATAGAAGATGCCTCGCTTGAGAAGCTCATTCCTCCGTCACTTGCACCGACGCACGACTGGTTGCGTTCGACAACAAGCTTTCCTGCGTTCGAAGACGCGTCTTCTTGCAAGTTATTCTTGAAATTCTGTCGATCAGAAAGCGTCTTCCTTGAAGCGACAGCGGAGCCGGCGTCCCGAACGGAGGTGTCATTTTTGGGACGACTTATGGAGGTCTGAGAGGTACCAGACTGCTGTCCCACCTCACTTGATAAAGAGTCCACGAGATTCTCCAGGGCACTCATCGTGTCTCCCGTGACTGCATCTGCCATTCAAGACAAACAAATGAAAAAAGGTACATATATGAAGTAACGTCTAAGCAGATTTTTACAGCGTGCATGTACGTTAATTCATTATGCGCTATTTTTGAGAGACACTAAAAATAGAAAACCGTAAGTTTACTAGAAGTGACACCCAGAGGATTCTTTGAAATAAAATTTATGTGAACCTAACATATCAGTACCACATCAAAGCGCTGAGTTAGGAGTGTCTACGGTGCAAACCAAAGTTAAACCTCGAGAATCCTAGAAAATGAAACATTATCATCTTCCTATAAATATCTAAAAACGAAGTTTGCAGACATTTGGACTCATTCCGAGAAGGTGTGAACTGAGTTATGTATGTGAACGAAATAAAAGCCAATTAAGACGACTCTAATTTCCTCCAAAATTCGCTAGGAGCAGCGTCACTATTCTTTAGTTGGCGTTACTTGAGTGTACTACACAGCATAAACAGTCACAATCTTAGTCGTAAATATTTTTAGCACGAACATGTTCCCACAGAGCGCATACTTTAAGTTGTGAGTTCTTACACATAAATTTTCAATTTCTATACTTTGTGAGACAATGTTGGTCAGAAAGTTTTGCGTCCACCCGAAGCATTAACACCATAAACATTTCTAAATGATGAACACGAGTAGCGAGAACAACCTGTCAAGGTATAAAAACTTTTTCCAACTATGAAGTTGTCACGGAAAAAAAGATTAAGCATCTTGAAGATACAGTTCATTACAACAGTTCAGTAGCTTAGCTCAAAACTCAGTTGAGTCTGGTAAAATGCGCTGCACTTGAAACCGCCATGTTCGATGTTCCAAGAAAAAACAAACAAACAAACAAACAATCTTTATTTCCAATCAAGTACACAGTACATAGACATTTAGTACATTGGTTTTTAAATTCTTAAGGTTAACATTCTTAGAGTAAGGATGATGGTGAGCTCCATGCGACGATCCTGGGATGTGTCCATGGGCGGGGAGTTGAGGTCTTACCGATAAGTGCGAGCTCACGGCGTGAAACGAGAAACAGCTCGTATTCATTGTCGGGTTTCGAACCCGCACGCAGTCTTTCTGCACAAGCAGAGACCCGATACAGAACACGGGCCGCATACCACTCGACTACGGTGGCTGCATTGATGTCCTTTGCCGTGCTCAAGAACATACTCGCAGTTGTGCATCACATTACATCAACGTGCATCGTCTTTCATCAGCATGCAATGTAATTTAACATTTAGTAACATTAAGTAACGTAGAGAAATGTAAAGTAACCTCGAGTAACAAACTGAAGTAACAAAGCAATGTAAAGGAAAGTAGCATAGATTAACATCAAGTAACAAAGTAACGTAAAATAGAGTAACTTAAAGTAAAGTAACAACGTAGAGCAGCGACGAGTAATAAGAAGTAGAGTAACTAAAAGTAAAGGGACAAAGTAACAAAGTAACGTAAAGTTGAGTAAGGAAAAGTGAAGTAACAAAGCATTGTTTCCTGTCACACACGTCACCATGACACTCACGTCCTCAGACTACCCTCACGTGCGTCGAAATCTGTCACGTGAACCACGTGTTATTAAAAGAACTAAATTATTTCGTAACATTACTGAAAAACACCGAAAACAAAGGACAATGAAACATATTTGTTATATCAGTTTATTCATAATCTGAGTTTTTAAACAAGCACAAGAAATCGTCAGCAAATTAAAATTAACCGAAGATTAAATTTCTTTGAGTTTTACCTACATCCAATTAACAAGAGAAATTATTTCAGAGTAAGAAAATGTAAAGATAAATGGGAGAGGTTTTGCAATCAAGTTTATTCATAATTTAGTGAACGCTATAAGCCTAACTAAAAGTGTTCTGAAAATTAAAAATGAATATGAAATATTCTTAAGACACGTTAGAAAAGAGAATTTTCTAAAATGTCGTAATTTGATGCATTTGACAACTTGGATCTCTAGTGCGTTAGCAATGCACATCCAAAAAACTGCAACTTTTACGTTTGTTTTGCATAACCGTACGAGCAGAATTTTTTAACTTAAACGTAAAAAGAAGGGACTGAAGTAAAAGATCAGACATGAATTTTTTTACTAGTGAAAATAAACTTGCCTGCTGCTGCTTTAAATGCAAATTTTCCAAGATTTTTGTTCTCCCTCATTTAAAATTACAAGCCTGCAACTTAAATCGAGTAAGGGCGAAGTTGACTACTCGTGTTAAATTATTTACCTAATTGTTGTAGTTTACTTTTCTATTATTTAATTCAAGTTTACAAATTGAATAAATTGTTGGTTTATTTGTCGAGTTCATTAGTTGGTTGTTCCAATCGGTGATTTTGATTATCCCTCCACTTCTAAGTTTCATTCGATAACACAGTGTTTCTAGGCCCTAGAGCATAGACATGGCTGTTCTTGCAAGGCTGGAAAACAAATGTCTCGGAAAATCACAACCTAATTGCATAAATGAACCATTGTTATGATCGATTAAGCGAGAAAATTCAGTAAGATGACCCATTTATACTAAAAAAAACATATCTGCAATACATTTGAAATTTGAGCAGGTAGCTGCAATAATTTGAAATCTAAATCGATTTTTAAATATTCATTTCGCGAAGTATAAGCTTTTCAATAGAATCATAATTCTGGAAAAAAAACATTTTTAACTTCCTCAATGCAGTCTGATGTAGTTTGAGGCTGAACAAAATTCAAAAGAAATAAACCAACCTTTCGCAAAATACACCAAAATATTTTCACTGCATTTTCACCCACTGTTCATACCGCTAAGTCAAGATTTCATTTCCGAGAGTGACGATTTTCCATTAATGCAACGAAATTCTTCCAAAATGATTAAACAATTTAACGAGTATTTTTTTTAATTTCCAGTGATCTTTGATTCTTATTGCTGTCCCATTCTTCTTACTTGCATAACTTAACGCCCTAAAAGTTAATTTAACAAATCTTACAAATCTCTGTAAACTTCATGAGAATTTTAATAATTGTACGGGCAACCCACACTGTCTAAAAATCTATCTATACCTGTCTACGCTTTCACCCAAAATTTTAAACCCTCTTCACACTTCACCCCTGAATTCAGAACGTTCACTTCGTGTGACTGCACCAGTTCCAGCACTTCACAAAGGTCACAGAATTCGTCAGGATTCCACCATTGCTGTGCACAAGATCACATTAGTCAACTCGCGCTTTAGAACGATGACCTAGCTGCTGCTTTTAGCTAGCTCTTGTACTTAAAGTACAGACCTACATAGAAAGTACACACAAGCCCTCGCGATAATCAAGCACCCACTTTCGAGTTTTCCAATCTTACGAAATTGTTGAATTTCATTGCGTGTTAAAATTCTCTAAAAATTCTTAATTAGTTTACTGAAATCCACGCAATTCGTTGACTACACCCATGGGAGCACAACACTACCCGTTGATTAGTGTTGACTAAACGCGCAACTGTTTAACAAAATTCCTGAACAAAACTAACGAGTCCATTCCGTCTCAAAGTTCTAAACGTCTATTACTAAACACATTATCTCTGAAGTTTGTTGCAATAATTTTGAATGCTTCCCGACTTACTTCATGCGGCGAAACTTAACGTTTCCTGCGATTGCCTAGCTGGTGCAAATCTTTACTTTGTACACATAGCCCCTAGAAAGCTTTGAAAAATTCCCAGAACCTAACCTGAGTGACCCACCGGTGGGTCCCTTCGTAGGAAATGCGTTAAACTTATGTTAAGGAATCGCGCATGTACTATAATTTTCGGTTATCCAAGGTTAGTATCAATATTTTTTGTACGCTCTGAAAACTTGGGTTCGTAAACTACTGTTCCGGAGGCAAATGTTAGCCAGGCTGGTCAAGATCACCGATATTTTTAAAAAAAGTTTTAGCGTACTTACGGCTTATAAATAAGATAATTTTTAAACAATGCATAAATATAAAGGCGCGTCTGAGATTATAACTCATGGTAGCCATTAATAACATTTTAGCGTCAAACTCCGTATCAATTCAAGGTTTTTCAAGATATAATTCATTCTAAGCTACTAACCTTGTTGCAACCTTTCTCTACATTGGCAGTTTTTTTAATATCCCTGGCCTGATCATTGGCACTGAAGTGTAACTTACCCCTAGTATTTATTCAAATCAAGTATTTCCACACTACAAAAAATATTGATAGTTTTAATATCCCTACGCAGATGTTGACACAGCCGCGTATTTAGATACATGTCAGTTCAATCTGACAGGTGGCTTGTACGAGTTTGACTGGCTATATAAACTTTTAATGGATACACCATTTTTTCACAATGGCGTTTCCGCGTATCATGAAATCGCAGGATCGAATCTACGTACCATGATTTTTTTACTTCACTGACCTAGATCAGAGACCGAAGCATGTGACATCCAACACGCCTGTTAGGTCCAATGATCTTTTTTGAAATTTTACAACAATTAGGAGGTGAATTCAAAGTGACAAATCTTCCCAAATCTTTACACTTCCAACACTGCCTTCAAAATTCCAGCATCACTTGAACATTTACTTTCCCCAAGTGTTCCTTGCATCTCTTTGAAAGATGACAAAATCTTAATTTCATTTCAATGAGATTCGTTTAAATTTCCAAATTTTTGCTCTTAGCAATACACATTTACCCTAAATGAAGCTACAGGATACCCTCTTCTCTAAAAGTTACGAAAAGAAAATTTATTTCCTTTAAAAAACCTTTTTCTCTTCAAATACTAAATTACTCTCTTTCCTCTCACATCCATTTAAAAAAACTTACCGCCATTACCATCTGTTGCATCTCTTACACGTCAAGAAATATCTGTTCCCAACACAACCTAATTGTTTTTCTTCAAAAACTCTGCTTCTTCAAAATATCCTCAAAACAAAAAAATTACTTCTACAAAGCTAACCACGTAAAGAGCCTAAGGCATCTGCTACAACAACTACAGTTTTCAAATAAACTTCAAATTATTCTCTCCTCTTCAGGAAAAATACAGGTCCTCCCTAACGGACATGACCCCGTCAGGAGTGGGACGCCCTTTGCTACTCTACGAGGCTGCGGAGGACCTCGCTCAGCCCCCCGCAGTATGGCACGTGCGTTCTCAAAGAGTGTTTCCAGTAAAATTAACAAAGATTCATAACTAGTTCACTACTCGGCAAACTAAAATAAAAACAACTTTAACAAAATATACAAGTTGAGCAAATAAAAAACCGACTAAACATACGATAATCATAATAAAACTCCAAAGTAATTAACAAATGAAAACAGAAGAAACCAGTAAATGTACAGAAAATAAGTGTGTAGAGACGGGTTATATTTCTCTAGTAATCATGTGCTGCAAGCCTGTTGTAGCTGTGTTCGTGTGGCTGATAAGAAGGTGGGGACGAAATTCAAGTTCCTTCAGTAACTGCAAACTTGTGATATTAAATAGACGGAACACAACCCAAAGTTGAGGCAAAACAGCAAAGTTCAAAAAACATTGATGAATTGTTTTGGTTTCAAGCATTGGACCTGAAAGAAAGTAATCAGAAAAAATGTAACACATTTTCTGCACCTTAACTCAGTTTTCGTATATAAACAGGCGAGAATACCACATCATTTCTTCATCTTTTTGGAGAAATAGTCGTAAAAATGGCGCATGAAGTAGACTTCAAATTATAGCACGGCTTAAGATGCAGTAATGCAAAAACTGAAGGTACTGGGTATGTGAAGTGAACTGCAAATGTATGTTGTTTAGGATTGATGCAGCTATTAGTCATCGGCAACGAAAACGTCTGACAAATTTTCAGAAAAACGTCATGGAAAAAAGAAGCGGCATTAGACGTCAATATAAATGCAAGACAGAATTGATTGGAATAGCTCATAAAAAGATATCATGGCCGGCAGAGACGTTAGAGCATGAGCATTCACGTATAGCCATATGAGTTATGTTGTGCAACTGAGATGAGAAAAACGTTACTTAGCGAAAAGCAAAAGGTAATCTTCAATGGTATCAGAAAATCAAGAAAATGAATTGTGTAATAGCTATTATAACCTACTTTTCAAAGTGTTCAGCAACGCACAGAGAATGCATTGTGTTGCAAACAGTTCAAAGAGCTACGTAAAAACTTTGAGACAACAATTCTGAAAGATCAAGACTTGATGGAGGTCGTTTGCATACTAACAAAGATAATGACAAAAAGGCAAATCAAGACGGCATTTCTAAGATGAGTCCAAGATATAAATCGTCCAAATATTTTTAGATCAATGTTTGAAATAAAACTGAAATTATAAATTACTCTACTTGCACGTCTGGGTCCCGGCTACATACAGTGTGTGTCGATCACTAACTCCGCGCAGAACAGAATCTAAAAAAGAACCGAATTTTTCAGCTGCTGTTCGTTTCAACTTCAGTAAACCTTCGACTGAATGGGAAACTCCAATGGCCTCCAGCAAGTGATCCTTTTTTAGACGAAGAATGCTCGTATTAAGTGAAATAAAATAAAAACAAAGTCAAAGTGTAGAATGTAGCAAAATGTCCATATGCTTATAACTTGAATTCAAGGTCCCTAGTCGACAGAGTTTGATATGATGTATGTTATCGATATCTATGAAGGAATCTTAAAAAGTTTGATCATCGGTTTTTGTATCATTCGTAATAATGAACAATTGTGTAGTTTATGCTAACATCGTACGAAATTTAATGAAAATATGAAATGTAACATGAGCAACAACCAAAACAAAAGTCTTTAAACCAAATGTTGCCCTGTCCTATCGAGGAGCTGTTGGACTTGCTAAATAAATAACTAGACTTCAAGTACCAACAGAATTTCCAGACGCGCAGTAGCAATGCCTTTCATCAAGGAGCGCCGTAAAAAAACAACAAAATCAACGAATACATAATAGAAAATATAACATGGATAACTTTAAACGGAAAAAATATTGTTGACAATAGGAATGAAGCCAATGTCAAAACAGTAAACTTGAAACGGAATGCAAATGAGGTCAGAAACAAGGAATGTAAACTAACTTAAAAAAACATTAGCTGCGAACCATGTCTTAAACTTCGAACTTAAAGTTAAAGCAAAAGCTCTTAATAGAAACAAAATCATCAAAATTATGGCTAAGAATACATGGAATTAAAACGAAAAATATCGAACGGAATGCAACTTAACGATGTGATCACAAAGCGGAATGAACTGAAGATTTTAAAAGCTGACAGCTGTTCCTACTCAAGCCAGTTGAGGGAAACAACTGCATGAGAGTTTAAATGCCTAATACAGGCTGTTTAATTTCAGAAGAACTCCGAAAAACAGCAAATTTTGTGATTTCAATTAAATATTTAATCATTCCACGGCATGGACATCAGTAAATTAATTTAAAACAACTGGAGATTCTGCAGTTCACAATCGGGCAGGTCAGTGCCTATAATTTCAACCCTCACTCCACATCGCAAGCGAAGCATTTACTTAAGGAAACAAGTTTATATTTATTTTCACTGCATTGTCTGATGAGAAAGACAGACGTGGTGCGTCATAAATATTTTTAACAATTTGTGTAGTCCATTAAGTCCGGATTAGCTCGAATGGCCTAAAAGAAACATTATTGAACAAATTCATTAGGCTCTTACCACACGTTTGAATTCTCCAATCGACGATTATAAACTAATCTCCATGGGTCAACAGTGAACATTATCACCTCAAAAATTTGAGCAAAAAGATTTCATCTTAACAATGACGTCAAATTATTCATTCAAGGTTAATTTCACTTTCGAAATTATCGCCTGTAAAAAAAATTGTTGCCATTTGTTGGTTAACAAAAAGAGACTTCATAATAACTGAGAATAGCTAAGAAGCACACTAAGAGTTCAATAAATTACTAAAGAGAAGCAAGCACTACAAACAAAAACCTTACTACACAAAGAAATAATTTTTGCTTTAAATTCAGCGAGCACTGGCATTGACCTAGCATCGGTTGAAGTGTCTTCAGAAGGGTATAACCCGCGTACACTGACTAACGCGCTGACTACTAATTTCTATTATTTCGCTACTTATATTTCTCTCTAATTTCTACCAAAATCTTGTCATGGGTGGACTAGGTTCGATTGCAGCCACGAGGCAGCACCGTGTGATAACTTTTAACAGAAATAATGCAACATCAAAAGTTCTGAGCTACATATTTTACGACTAAAACACCATCCGATGAGTAAATTCCAAACAGGATATCTGGGTGCAGCACACTGGCATTCTTAGGGCGAAAATTGAGATGGCTTCTTGATGAAATGGATGAATGAGAATTTCTGACAACCGTGGTGTTCTAATGTCGAACGTCATCCTTATATTAATTGAGATTGACTGCCACTGGGCTTCTGTTTGGTGAAAGTCTAGTTCCGCGCACAGTAAGTGAATTAGACCAAGAAAGTACATCCATGATCAAGCAATAAGCATATCGTACGTCAACCACCATGTGTAAAACTGCGTTTCATGTTGCTGAATACCAATGTGCGTCACACAAGAGTTTAGCAATGTTATCTTACGCAAGTACCCTATTTTTCACCCTAAACGTAGCAATTTTCATTATACTGTCGGTTCCTGTTAACTGATCAGATATTCTGCGGAACTCAGCAAAACTTCTAATTAAATAAAAGCTTTCTGAAAATTTCTAGCATATTATTGATAAGCTTAAGTTTACGAGTATTTCAATCGCTTCTAAACAACGAACTTAACGACAAGAGAGAGACAGAAAGAGAGCGATAAAAGTCATTATATAAGCAGAAACCACCAAGACACAACCTGTGTAATGCTCACCTAATTCTAGAGTTAGTAAATTAATTATTATTACCATTATTATTATATGACAAACATAACAAACCGTAAGCTTATTTCCAAGTGTCTTGAACAAAAAAAAATGTTCTGCGGAAGCCTTAACCACTACGGCACTCCTGCACACACACCAACGGAGATGCTGCTTCCGCCCCCACCGCTTCCAACCCAAGCACCAGTCTTCTTAATAGCACCAATGGTCACCATATCCTGTAAGGGGATTGACTATCGCTTCGATGATCCTTACGACCTTAGATAACTCAATACTACTTCTAAGCTGTTTTCTACGTCAACGTGACGAGCATCACTGCACTATAACTTTTCAATCCTTCGTTACAAATAATCATAGTTTATGTATGGATATTTCTGGCCTTGATATGCATATTTCGGCCTTCAATGCAACTACGGCAAAAAAGACAAATTTGAGATACATAGAAACCGTACATAAAATTTGAAAATGTCTTACTTATGAGCTTTGAGTGCGTTTTTCATGAATCAAGGGACATTTTTAAACGAAAAAACGACCAAATACTTATTTGAAAACACAAGACAATGAGATATGTTGCTGCCAAACCCCAAAGCGTACAAAAAGAAATCTGAATGAATGTATAAAAACTTTGCAATAGAAAGCTTCCCGTGTCATACTGAAGTTAGAACTCTACGATAGAAAGGTAGCAAGTAGATTGGCACATCTCCTCGGACCGTAGCAAACGGCGCCTCGATGATTAGGTTTAGCTTTCGCTTTTCTTAACACGTTGAGTGCGATTGTCTAGCCGGTGCAAATCTTTACTTTGTACACACAGTCACTAGAAAGCTTTGAAAAAATTACAGAACCTAACCTGAGTGACCCACCGGTGGGTCGTATCGCACTTAACGTGTTAAGCTACGCAGTACTAGAGTTAGAGAGGCAGTCAGGCATAGCGTCACACCAATATATATAACAACAACTGGCATATCATAACTGTAAGAATAACTATAATAGTACTACTAAAACTACATAAATATTGTAGCATATGGTTTATGGCACTTGAGTTGAGATACCTGTAATGGTTTCTCATGAACGGCTTCAGATATGGTCATAAAATGTGCAAAGAACACGGTAACGTAGCCTATGGAGCACGTGAAATGTATCACGCGTAATCCGAGTAATATAGCACATACAACACGTGTACTGTTGTTCACGCAACACACGTAAAATGCAATACATTGATTTCGGATGTAGCACATTAGAAGGAGGCATTGTTTTGAGCAGCTTGTGGAGTTATTAAGCCTGAAAAATATCTTCCATTCTGAATCGGTAGAAATAACTTCTAGACATTGAATTTGCCCGCCGCGTATTCCAAAAATGCCACCATGCGTCAAGAGTTCTTAAACGAGAGTCAAGAACAGGACAAGTAACATTCACACTTGGACTTTTTTGGTTGACAAGTTAAATAGTCATAAATAAGCTTCCCGATCGACTTTCATCGCTAATACCTTCCCCTAGATCAGATACTCACAAGTTTAAAGAACAACTTTTGATCCGAGTTTAATTATTTCCAAGGCTCTAAACTCCAGTTGAAATTGCTTGAACCTGGAACCAGCTACTCGAAAATATTGCTTCTCCTGGCACTGTCAACACATTCGAAAATCGTCTCGACCAATACTGGATAAGGAACCCTCAATTCTATAAAGTACAGATTCCACATACTTCTTAGCTCCTGGGGCCTGTATGATTGCGGTGCATGTGCAGGACTGTTGTTTTTATATTGGACAGTATGGGACTCCAATAGCAACCCAAGAATAGACTAAACGGCTCGTTCCTGTTGTCATATTCTATTCTATTCCACTAGCTTCCTCGTAAATTCATTCGATCTAGGCAGAAGCGAGAAAATATTTTTAAAGTAGTATGGTCATAGTGTGATTTTTCTTTGCATCTACTGAGATTCATACATATTACTTGAACATGTTGACAGTGATCAGGAACTATGATACTATTGAGTGGCTAGAGAAAAACTACTATAGAGCATGCAAGTTATGATGAGAAACTAGTGTTAGAAAATTGTTCATGATAGTCAGTGAGTGAATATATATATATATTACCTTTCTTGGCACAGTTCCATACGTCATAAAATGTTGGTTTTCAACCTAAGTAGGGATATTAAGTAACTTGCACATTTCGATTAATCGCTTACCCCACTCTAGTAGAAAAATAACACGCATTTCAACCATCGCTTAATTTCCGTAATATTACAATCCTAGTGCAAAAAAAAACATACAAGCTTCAATTGTCGCTTCCTTCCCGTAATATTCCAATTCTAGCACAAAAAATAGCTGAATATTCCAGAGCAGCGAACACATCAGAATACCAAAATACGCGATTCCAATTAGCTACGTATGCAAACTGAAACAACGAAACCCATTTCCTTTTACCTGGGTTCCAACACTACATGCTCGCCTTCTCACTGACAGCGATTTTTTCTGTAGAAATGAGGGTCTTGAATGTAGTTATTATTTATACATCGACAAAACAATCAATTCAAAGTATTCTTAAGATTTGCTGACAATTTTGCGGCCATCGACTCGCATTAGAAAATTTTAGATTAACTGACGAAAGTGAACACTGCGCATCACCTGCTTTATCAGCTCTGAGATTCTGGTCAAAATGTACTGAGGATCACCACAAGTTCGAAAAACAATTTTACGAGAATATTCGAAGCATATGCATCAGCCATACTTGAAATCGTTTTCCCATCCACGCGGCACTTTTTCGCTCAATTATCGTTCAATATAAAGGGCCGAGAAAAAGTATTTTTTGATATCTCTGTATTTTTTCTAGTGTGGATGGGGTAAAAAAAAAGCAGCCTCATCATTTCAAATGATAAAACTAGATTACTTCTAGTGCTTCATCATCATCAGCACTAGCTACGTGCAGCACTCGTTTGAGAACTTGATGCATCGCGAAGCAAGATAATACCAAAAAATAAATCACCGATTCGTAGATCGGCTATCGGACGATGATGCATCTTCTGCTGGAGACGCACATCCTGAAGGAATGAAATTAAGGCGACTTTTACCTGAAAATTACCATTTTCCACTCGTATAAACAGGCAAACTTTCGAGCACATTTCATAAGTTCTAGGGTTTTATTTCTTCGGAGTACTAACGATGATTTCGCAATGCTGCAGACAACAATGCTTTTGTTACCCCCGAAACCCTCGTCCACATCTACACCTCCACCTCCCCACATCAAATGTCAACATCATGAGAGAACTTGCACTCAATTCATAGATATCTTAAGTAAAAGAAATTTAGAACTATTATTTACGCATCTTTTACCTGGAAATGTATCGTTCAAGAGAAGAACATCACTTGCATTTGACAAGGCGAATGACACCAAATGGATAAATACTCGCAACAGTCTGATAGAAAATGAATAATCTTTATTATCTCATGTGTTTTAGCACCAGAAAAAAAGACACTGAAGGGTAACCAACGTCAACTTTGAACGACTTCTCTAGCCTTTGTGATAAATTTTTCTGCTACTAAAGAATCCAAAGTGAAACGGGGAAGCTCTTTTCAGTTCAAACTTTTGATGCGTCAGCTTCAGGGGAAGTTTCATCAGTGACATTGGATGGCGGTGACGGGGAGGACGGTGTGGGTGAGGCGTCGAGTTTGTGGTTGTTGAAGGCAGAGGCGATGAGAGGCAGCGCCGGTGGAGAAATTGGAAGACGAAGAGGCAGTCGCAGTCCTGGTGGAGGGGAAGACGTACGGAGGAGAGTTGGAGGGGAAAGATTGTAACGTCGAGACGGTGACGTCGTGCGTAAGACATTCGTCATGGCGGTGGAGAGCGATGTGACATTCGATATTGCGGAGGACAGAGCCGTGGTGGTGGAGTTGGACGTTGTAACAACGCGGTTTGCGTTCTTTGGACAGCGTTTGAGGTGGGCCTTCATGTTGTGGCCGAAAGTGAAATATCGCCCGCAGGCAGGGCAGTGGGCAGGTCGATGAGACGGACGTACGATACGCTGTCGTAGTGCTGCTGCCGCTGCAGCAGTGAGTGACGCGTGTTGGTGATGTTGTTGCTGGTGGTGGGAGGTGTTGAGAGTGGTACCCTGTTGTTGTTGTTGTGAGGCACTGAACGTAAGGGAGGAAAGGGGAGTGAGGGGAGGTAGGGTCAAGTGAGGTCTGAGCCCCGCGGTGGAGGTGGACCACGTCCTCGGGGGGAAGAAGAGGGAGACCGGGGAGTTGTGCAGAGAGCTGAGGTGCGCGCCGGGGGGAGGGGGGGACGTGCTGCTGCCACCGCTGCCATCTGTGTCCCCCAGGGGGAAAATATAAACGGTCATCTCTAGTAAAAACAGAAGATAACAAAAAATAACATTGATATGCTATTCTCATTCATTGAAATCATGTAAGAAAATAGTCTCCAACAAAAGAGTTTCTGTGAATCCTACTATAGGAAAAAAACCTTGTTCATATTACGTAGAACTAGAATTAGTGAACAGATTCTTCTAAATTATGAGAGGAATAAAAGCGCAATTTACTATCAGTCTTGGGGCGAAGTTATGCTCAACCCCTCTATGAAAAATGTTAATTGAATTAGGAGTCCCATACCCATTTTTAAGATAAGAATATTAGTTCAATGAATTAGGACTTCCATAAATATTTTTAAAATAAGAGCATTAGTTAGTTCAATTGATACTTCTATAAATATTTTTCTCGAAGTAACTATGTCGAATGGATGCAGTACACGCGATTTTTGAAGGCATACTAAACCTAGCGAGAAGGTCAAGGAGGTCAATTAACAATCTGTAATTGAAAACGAATCTGCCAACTGATGTGATTTTGCAAAGAAATTTCGTTGCAATTTGAGATCACGTAAGCCACTAGACAACCATGAAGGCACATACGTCACGTTATTTGAAGCAATGAAAATTTCAAGGATTTTTTGAGTTATTTAAAATATTTACTTTCCTTGACATCCTTTTCGGCCTAAAATTGAAAATGACAACTAATTGATTTTTTTCGCACGTGTTTCGGTAATTGAAGTAAATGTGTGGGCATAATTATCTCGCCATGAATGGTAAATAGCAAAAAAATTGTATGAATAGTATAATAACAAACTAAAACATAACATATCGTCATTGTACATTGTATACCGTCAAAAGTATAAATTTCATGTAAAAACATGATGAGTGACCTTTTTTCGTAATTTATAACCATTCTTGACATTTAATTTTCAATTTAAAGACCAATTTGACACGAAAGACAGTAACTACTGCCGAAAATCAATGCTAAATTTATCACAGAGATTAATTTTGATTTTATAGCATGAAGTTCGCAATGAACTTTTTTTCGGTGGGTGTAATAATAATCCAAGATTACTCTTCACTAATAATCTAACTCATATCAGTAGACTTTACACAATGACTAAAATGAAGCTAATCAATTTCATTGTTCACCTAAACGGAGTTCATCTTTTGATTAAAAAGTTCTTTTTAAAAGCTGCAATCCGGACTGACATTACGAATGCTCATCGAACTGTAAGTAAAATACTGCACAATACTGGAGCATCAATGCAGAATATCAACGATTCATAACTCAAAGTTTTCATCAACAATACAGACACAAAATAATGTAGTTAATGCACTCGAAGTTGATACTCGAAGGCACACACAACATATGAAATTTGATGCAGAAAAATGTTGGAAGCAATCGTAAATGTTAACACATTATTTAGTTAGTTAAAGTTGAAACCAACTGCTGTAAACAGCGGTTAGTCGGGTTATTTCCTCACCAATGCACACAATGTTAATACGGCATTAAATTACTTTTAGTACAGGACTCGTGTTCCACCACACCGTTTTCTCCAAAGCACCGAACACGCCAGAAACGTTGGCATTAGTTGGTATTTTCGTGATGAATATTTACACACTAGTGCATACTTACGGAATGTATGCAAACGTGCAAGCAAGTCGCCAAGTTAAAAAGCGGTGACGCACAGTTGACACAGTTGGGTCACGTTTTCATTGGAGTTATTTCCCAACATACTGTGTGTAAAGTATACCAGTATAATACAACTCTCTTTCCATGTCGTGCCTGGAAGCAACGTTTCTTAGGCAGTGTTTTTTCTTGAAGTAATAACGAAAAATTAATTTGAAAGTGTCACCGCAGTTCTGCACACATAATTGGGAAAAATTAACAATTTTCAAAACAGGCGTCTAACTTCCTGAAAACCTTGTAGTTGTGCTTAGACAATATCCTCGAGTTCAATAGTTTCAAGAGATACAGTACATGGAAACTAGTCTGTGTTACGACTTTTCAAGAACCTATCGATTTTTCAAAATTTAGTCTACTAAAATAAATTTCAGTGAAAGCATTGAAACGCCTCGAAAGAAAGTGAACATTTTCATTTTTTAAAACTAAAATATAAACCAGTTCACATCTATGGTCCACAGATGTAGCTAAACTCTTACGAAAATAATTTTTGCTGGTTTAGCTACATTAGCTGAAAGTAATTCCAACAGGTATGTAAATTAAACTTCAACTATGTTACAATTTTTGTACAAATCAATTGCAACCCTCAGTTAAAGATTAAACATCATTGGAGGGGAAGTTTTGTACAAAATCTCTACTGGTTTCAAAACCAATATTTAAAACGTTGCGTACGGTTCAAATAATATACCTAGTGTGGTACACACATGTACCAACACGTGATCAACGTGTAGAGTCAGCTATTCACATCACAAAGCTCTTAACTTCAAGACTTTGATCATCCAAAGTATTCAATTCCCTTCCCCAGTTCTATACTAAAAATTCTCACTAAAAAAAATACACACTCCAGAAATCCTACTTTAGAAATATAGATGAAGCTCTTCTTTTGGTTTGAATGTAAATGAAAACTGAAATTAATGTAGGGGCACAATTTTTATCAGAGATACTATCGACAAGTTAGAAAAGAAATGTACTCAATTCGGCATCGTTTAATCAACACAAAGAGATCTACACTATGAGCACAGTGGAGATGGTTCTGAAAAAGAAAAACTTGACTAAGGCGAATTTTATCAGCAGTTCTTCAGAATTTCTTTCACCACCTTTAATAGTTGAAACAAGCACTCTGGGCCTGGCCTAAATTTCAAGAGCTCTCAAACCTACTTAGTTTAGATTAGCTCTATTAAAAAGTCTCGACTGTTCAATTTCATTCCTTCGTGCTACTTTTCTGAAGTCAGGGTGAGAAAAAAAGAATACGGGTTAGCTTCAACTTTATTGAGGTTTCATTTCTCTCCTTCATACTAAATTTAGTACAAACAAACGCAAGGACATAGCAACACTTTCTGGCCAAGACTACGTTTTCATTCACGAAAGTTTCGATGAAAAGAAAGCGAAGTGCCTGAGCTACGGCCAGAAAATGAAGAGTAGTTCAGGCATAAAGACTCCAGCGCACGAAATGTTCCAATAGACCTAAAATAACATTAATTAATATTCTGCTCAACCTGAGGTAAGATTGCAAAAAAATATTTATCACGCTACAAACGACACACTTTCATAATAGAAACACTAGTAGATTTTAAAAAATACCGAATATTTATTAGTGAATTTGTCATTCTTCAGGAAAAAATCATTGAGATTTCAAGGTGAATTTTTTTAACATACAAACAACAAAAAATTCTACAATTTTGAAATTCAGTCGTTCTTGAGGGACGAGTAGAACCCCACGTCTCTATAAAACAGAAGCGTGCTGCATGAGCAGATAGAATACATTAAAGACAGTTACATGATTTCTTTCACACGTAAGTACAAAATTGTCAACACAAAAACATCGCTGAACAGCAGAATTGAGGTATATCATGAGTTTCATTAGTAAATGAGCAAGGTCAACACTTCTCAGTAACACAAAATAAAAGATTCTTTCTAAAAGAGGTAGCTTCATAGTATTCATTCCGAAAATAAAAGTTTGACAAAAAATGTCTTGAAATCGGGATGCTTATGTGACACGGTTCGAAGGCAATAAGTGGCTTTCAAAAGTCAACAGAAACGCGTAATAATTTAGGCTATGGATGAAATGATGCTAAAATTTTGCCAAAATACCCTCCGACACCGGGAGGCACAGATGGCAATGTCAAGTGACACAAAATTCCATTTTGAGTGAAACAAAAACGTGACTAACGCAAATGGTGTTGAAGGTACCCATGTCCAGCTACATAGCCAAGATGGGCAGTTTCCTAATTTTAGAAGAATGGAGAAATATCGTCTCTGTTGTTACAGAGTCCAACGGATCCTCAGCTTTTAGTGGAGCAGAGCCAAAGGGGTCAGTTCCTCCACAAAATTCAATGAAAATAAAGCCTTCGTAAAAAAAAGTTGAAATGACGCTCTGGCTTCAAAAAGCATATGGCAATAATATTGGTAACTTCCGAGTAGAATGATGCCATAATAAAATGTAGAAACTAGCGTGTTGCCTTCACGCTTCTTCTCAGGGAATAATAATCTGGTAAAGGAACACTTCAAAAACTCAGCTAAGTTTTTCGAGCCAGAAAATAGGAACTTTATCCTAGCGACAGAGTTGAGACTAAAAAACAAAAATACAGTTCTTGATCCTTTAATATTTGAAGCCTATGAATGTTACTCGACAATGGAATTCTCGGCAACACAAAAGCGAGTTATTCATTCTTCATTTTCTAAATATTTCACAATAATTGAGAGTTAAGGGACTGGCATGTATATCAGCCATGAAAAATTGCACGTTTGACAGAAGATACGAAAATAAGGCTAGCTCATCCGCGCAAAATAGCACAGCAGACAGGACTATGTTACGTCTGAAGGAGAATAAGAACACTACAAGCTTCCATATTACTGCGACATTTGAACTTTTTCTCAAGTTCGCGAGCAATAAGTTGGCAAGCTGCAAATCCTGCATGCAACAAAAACAGCAGGAATAGTAAAAAAACATTAATTTGTGGGTGACTACAAAAATGATAAAAAAACATTATTTATGACGCGTTAAAAATTTTGTAATTTTCCACAGGAAAAGCGCCCGCGTCTTGGTTGTGAGGTAATAGACTTGTTGGTGTGACCAACATGGGAAATATTGAAACGAGCCTTAGATTTGCGTACATCAAAGAGTAAATTTAAAAAAGACATCAAAGGCCAACATCGAAGGAAACAGTGCAGTGTACACACGTAAGTGATAAACGAGTAGACGAAAAGATTTGTACTCTGAGTTTTTCTTTTGTTTTGCAGTTGTAGAGGCACGTTCTATGACTCGCCGAACAGAGCATTAGTGGTTCTCAACCGCTTTACAATGCGCCCTGTAGCAATCTAAATCCTTTCCCCACCTACTTTCACTGCAGCAAACGTACGTTTTTTCCAAGCCCTAATTCCGACCATTTTCAAGACCTAGGTCTTGAGTGAATACCAAAAATACAACACATTTTCTAGTGCTGTATATTCTTAGCTGAACCTCATCAACCAAATTTAGATCAAGTCACAGACCCAAACATCAAGCCACAAATCAAACATCAGGCCAATGATCCAAACATCAGGCCATAGACTCGAGCACGAGACTATAAACCATAATATCAGACCACTGGTACAAACATCGCTCATAGGGGGCTAGAAGCACAAACATAAAGCAACCACCACCTGCAACATAGCGAACGTCTAAACAGCAGCACAGGCTTTGCACTAAAGAAGAGGTAGCACCATAGTTGACACTTTAATTTACAATGAAAATCACACGCGTTTTTTTGCTACACATAGTTGAGTTGTGCCAGCGCTGGAGGCACCGCTGACGAGCATCAATTCAGAGATGAAAATGGGGACAGACGGCGCATTGTTGTGCAACTGACCCCGATGCTCTGTGCTTGCTAATTCATACCCATAAACAAAATAGCATGGAGTGAAATCTCTTTCTAGCGACAACAACCTTTGCAAAAATAATCATGTACTAGACAGACTCGAGTATGTTAATGATCATAACAGTTGTTTTGATATTCATTCTACGGTTGTGAGGGGTTTGTTTGAATGATTTAATCAGTCTCAACATTGGTATGACGATGAATAAAAATTACAAATTTCAAACACGTTTTCCAGTTTTTAAGCCAAATTATGTTGAACCTGAATACACACTGTTGGACGAAATCTGATACAAAAGTATTTTTCGAAAAGATTGGTCACATATATATCGAATTCCTTAAAATACTTGAGTGTGTGAGGTTTAGGATGTTTTTTGTTATAATTTAGTTGGTCAAACCTCAGTAATTCCCTGCCTATACCTTGAATAATTAAATCAACTGTATTGACTGAACGTATCAGAACCCTTGGGCACTAGCAAGTTCTACAAATTAAAGGTATGAAAACTTTGAGGTAGAATTTTGACTTGCCGAGGCTAGTCAAATCAATGCAGCTATTTTTGTGTATGCAAATCACATACTTCTGAGAGATGCTCGCAGGTCTACTGTTCAAAACGAGCGTCAGTCGCGCGTTCATTCAAGAGGTGCATCCGAAAAAAATGTTGTACACACGAAATTTGTAGCCAACTTTGCATTTGTAGTGCGTGGCACCCGCGACCAATGAGGCCTCGAGATTTTGTACATTTTCAGGGCAATTTTTTTTAGCAATATTTAGCTTTAGAACAAACGCAGTTACTTCCAAAACATGTACATCGCGAACGAACTTTCAAACTGCAAACTAGTTACTAAGATGAGAGCGAAAAGAGCGTCTACCTACAGTGACAATGCTTTCCTTCCTGCAAACAGCGTTTCCAGAGAATTTAGGAATTACTGCTCACAAATGCATGAAATTAAAGACGTAGATGTGATCTATGGGTAATTTACGCACTGGAAGAAGGCAGCAATGCATTCACACGGTCAATGGAGCACAAAAAGTGGACTGCACTGACACCGCCTACAGTCACCACCGTAGATAGAACAGTTATGAGTTTTTATTCGAACATCTTGAGTAGACAGTGATCAAAAGAAAGCAACCCACGGTGATGATGTTCAGGGTGTCCATGAAGTCTCTTTACCATCTCAAAAATTTCTTATAATGCAATTGATGAGATATTTTATTTAGATTTGTTCTATTGTATTTAGTGTTTATTAAAGTTTTTAATCACATTTTGCATTTGTGTGTTTCAGGGATCCTGTTTGTGAAAAAGGTGCTGTAGAGACTTTATGAGACTTTTATAAGAGACTATGGACACCCTGTATGTTGACAGTGACAGCTAACAGCCAAGCACTGAAATACTTACAGATCCTGCGATGAAATGCATTGACAGGCTGGGGCATAATTCCTAGTACGTTTTCAAATCAATTTTAATTATTATTATTATTATTACGCAAACATAACCCAACGTAATTTTATAAATTATTAATCAAGGATACACCTAATTTTTTGCAGAACAATTATCCATTAACTAGTGGCATTGTCTGTAGAATTGGTGCAAAAGTTCATTCTAGAGAAGCATGAAAAGGGACTAGATCCAAAATATTCAAACTAGAGAGAAACCTTGCTTTTGATTATTTGTTATAGTTTATTTTAGAGAGTGAAGCCAGCTTTACTCCTCGCCAGAGTATCAAAGGTCCAAAGTCAACATTGAATAAATTATGAAAGAAAATATCCTTAGAACCAGTTCGTGCGGCCATTAAAGACTTTCGTAAAAGACATCAAGTAGTGAGGGCAAAAGAGAAACCTTTTAAATAATTGTTTCTGTAGCAGTAGATTAGTAAATTATTTAGTATTTACTAAAATCACACGTTGAAATAAATGCCTTTTTTAAAGAAAAAATGTTTTCGTTTTGGAAGAGTATTCGCACCCTGTAAAATGCTGCTCCCATGAACGAACTTCTGTTGCAGGGCGTACGTGTTTTGACTAACCATTTTCATGACTCTAGACATCGATGTGTAATTTTGTTACACGTAACAGACAATCATTAAAAATGTTCCATGTTTTTTGGTTTAGTTTATACTGCTGTTAGAATTTGGGACATCGCTACAATCCTTTATGTTTTCGAGCACATGCTCCTGGAATAAACACTTGCGGCCTACCTTTACATGTTTGCTTAAATTTACTGTACTTCAAGCGTAACCTAAAAACGGTGCTAGCAGTTTGTATGCGCACACAAAATTTAGTTTTATTCAATTTAGTATGAGGAAATAGTGCCATGGAACCCAACAACCACACAATGCTGGAAGGAAACGTTACACTAAGAGAGACATGAATTACACATGGAAACATCATGGTACGTATAACTTTCTAGATGCGATCACAGATCTACAAGTAGAATATTATAATAGATTTTACTCACAATGTTACATTGTTCATAATATTCTCGTAATAGTACAGACAATATTAATATCGTTCATGGTAACAAAGCAATATTACTTGCAATATTACTCTGTTCGTAATATATAAAAGAAAGATTACTGTCAATACTATATGTGCGTAATATTGCACCAATATTACGCACAATATAAGTCACATGATAACTCACACTCAGTAAAGATAAAATCCTGATCGTTTTTTTGTAAAGCATTTCAATATATAACACACGGTCCTAACAGCGTCACAAGAGCATCTCTGTTGATGAACCGAGAATAAGCTTTTCTTAGATTATAATTAACGTAGTCGAATTTCTAGTAAAATATTGTTACTTTCAATCAAGCAAGAACAATTAACGCGAGTAATAGTAGTACCAGGCGCAGGAACCTAGTTTCCAGTCTAGCTAGAAGGAACGCGGCGAGGTAAGCTCGTTACTAGGCATAGTCCCCTGCATCATGTAAGATAACTAGTGAGGTGCAACATCATGTTGAGGTGCAACATCTTCAGGGTAGTACACATACATTCGTACGAGGGAAATGTGATCTCGTGATTTCTTATTGAAAAGTATGCGTGTAACTAAAAAGCAATGAATTATTCACACTCGGATAGAACTAGAATCACGTTGTGACACTCGTGAAACGGAAACGCCATTGGGTCCAATGCCCGATCAAAATGTTTGCTGGTTGAATAGTTTTGTAGTAGTAGCGATAAAAATCAAAAACACTTTCCCAGGTTTTGAAATTTTACTCGATAGGTGGGCACCCTCTACAACCGCGACCGTTATGGCACAACTTACTCCTGGTATTCGTGATACGCAATCAAACCACGATTACGGAACTGCAAAATTTCGAGCATATAGAGTCGTGTGCGCGGCCGCTACAGCGCACCAAATTAAAGTTTGTCTGCCATGCATCTAAGTAAATTATAAGTGAACGCAACTTTTTTGATTAAAGCAGTATTCGAGATCTACTGCTTTGGAAGCACCTTGTCTTGGGACAATAATGCAGCCAATGCAGATCGTAACTTACGAGCCTGCACGCGACTGCAAGCCAGTTAAATGATTATGTAAACTGTTAACTAACTCTGCGACAGCGAAATCTGGCGTGCAACAGTCGGAACATTACAACTTCGTGCGTACACAGCACACATACACAAGTGAATCTAGCGCCTTAACTGAATCTAGAGACAATTTAATCCAGTAAGCATAAGTGAACTTTAAGAGTGCACGTGAATCCAGTAAGCATGAGCGACTAATTCAATAAACATGAACAATAAACATCGCAAACAAGATTTAAAAGTCTAGAGGTACTCCACTGACGGAATAATTTGCAGTGAAAATAAAATTAGACTCGAGAGACTTTGCACGGCAGATGCAGTAAATTGTGGCACGATGCAATCAACCACGAGACAATAATTAACAATGTGGGACGCAGTACGAATGAACAGGGACGTTAACCAATGACGTGGGACCTAACAATAATTAACAGGGATGATAATTATTTAACTTAGACGGGACCAATGGAAGGAAGCTTGAAGATATGAATAGATGAAGGGGCAGCTCTTATAGTTCACCCAGCTCGACAACGCGTTCTTTTTTCCTGCTACTCGGTACCGTACTCTAAATGTAATGAGGTATTTATGTACATTGAGCAAATCTCCCAGGTAGCCAAGAGCGTTGTGACGCCCTCTTAACACAAACGTCATGTTACACTTTACAATATTTACGTTAATCAGAGACCTGATTTAACCGTTACATGCCTTCCTATACATACACCTAGTGTTATGCCAACAGCTAAACTCCTCTGCCTAGTGAAAATTTGGTCGATATCCGTTCATACCTAACGACCAGTTACCACTTGACCATTGAAGCCTAATTTTTTTACCAACAGTGGCCGACATCTGGCGTTATTTTTTCGGTAGGTACTCCCTAACTTCTCCCTAAGTTAAAAAAAACAAGTAGTCATATCACACCACGTGTTGTCTACTTAACAACATGTAGGCATGCGGGTACCCAAGTGCAGATGAAATTCAGTGAACGCTCATTCACAAGTTAACATTTTTTAAGAAGTTCCTTTCAAAAATGTATTTTATTGGAGCCCAGAACCACATAACGCTCACTATGCAGAGTTCAATTCTAAGGCAATAACCGTTAGTGTCTTCCAACAATTGCTCACTGAAGGTAATTACAAATTTTTTTATTTTTCAGAAAAGCATGAAGGTCAGAATTTCGAATTGACTCGCGTTCACGAATGGAAAATTTCGTCACCCACTAACAAGCAAAATACAAGCACGCACCCACAAGCAAAATACAAGCACGCACCCACAAGCAAAATGCAAGCACGCACGGAACACAAGCAAAATACAAGCACGCACCCACAAGCAAAATACAAGCACGCACCCACAAGCAAAATACAAGCACGCACCCACAAGCAAAATACAAGCACGCACCCACAAGCAAAATGCAAGCACGCACGGAACACCACAGTCCTGTAGCTTTGACTGAAAGAATACACAAAAATATTCCCATACCATACGAAATTAGTATACAAATTGAGGCATTTTGGGCTCTGTTCGTGCTCTTTTATAACCAGCTTCAATATTAGCTAGAGCAAGGACAGTACAGACGTCTCTTATTGTATCTTCACGTTGTAGTTTGCAGTGTGAAGCAGGTGGGAGATGCTGTGAGCCCTACAGTTACTGGTAGGGCTCCAGTAACTACTGGTTATATAATATATAGTTTTGTAGGGCTGTATAACCAGTAGGAACTGGTCTCGATACTCACATGGTCACACATCGGACAAACAACAGGCACACTTCGATCACCATCACTTCAAAACGAAGGTCTTCACAAAACAAAGGATGTGTTCTCATTGAAAGTACTCAACTCACCTTAAGCATGACGGGAAATGATGATGCGACAATGAAAAGCGCTCAAGAAAGAAGAAAATGATCTTGAACACTGCGCATCTTAACATAATTCACGTGACTCAAAGGAGGACGCCAGTGTGAAAGAGAGACATGACACGTTTAAAAATGAGATGATTTACAAGCTGAAAGGCGAGACGGAACGTACAGAAATTACAAAAATTCCTTCGCAAGTTACAGCACGAAGTAAGAACAGATTTATGAAAAATACGGGCGAATGTCACCGCTCACAACAGTAGATGTGAACGTATGACGACTACAAATTGAGCTGTAGCTGTCAGCGAAGGGTATTGAAATTTCTCATTTTCACATACAGAGACACGGCGAAGTGAAATAAGATGATGAACATGAGTGATGACATTTGTTGATTTACGAATACAAGGGAGGAGGGGAACTCTTCAATGGTAAAAACTATTTCAGGAAAGTCTCCAAATCAGTCGTAAAATCCGTTTTTGTATTTTGTGACGTTCAGGCAATAATTACATCTGAAACGTTTTTGTGCTAAGCTTGACTGAAGGTTCAACGAGACAAAAAGAATAAAAACGATATCTAGAAAACAAAACTTCCACACAATTGACACGTGGGACAAACGAATAAAATTAAACTCATGAATCAAATTATAAGAACAGATGAATAGTAAGACAATGACCGATTTGATCTGGACACAGGCAAGACAATAATAAAAAAACAATGTGATAACGAGGTAGGCTTGATAGTCTAAGAGCTAAATACTATTCTTAAAAAATAGGTGCAAACAAAGAAACAAAAATAGAAACGTACACCAGGATTTAGAGACTTTTGAGACACCATACTACGGTGCTGTACTTGTCTGTATAAGAAATCTCTTTCGAAAGTTAAACCTCTTTAATTACTAGTTCACCTAATAATTTACTTTATGTATTAATTTAGCATAAATAATCTTCGCCAAGATAACAAACTCACAAAAATTAATCGGAAATTTCGATGGTAAAATTGGAAACAAATCAATTCTGTACCCTACATTTTTGTTGGCTAGAAACCTCACACTATATTTGCTTTATGAGGTAGAACGCTATTACTACCTGGCAGATCTACCTCATCATATTACTACAGAGGAAAAAACAATTACAAATTTCGAAAGAATTCTAATTTTTCTAGAATTTTTAAAGACATATTCGTACAATAAGTTTTAAATTGGGCTACATTTAGATGAAACAGCGAGTAAATGCTAACAATCTAAAGTAGGTTGTAATTGATGTGAGGATGTTTCAGAAGCAGGCATGTCTTACTCAAGATGAGTACCAAGAGTTGTTTAACTCATAACGGGCTGTTCGTCAACTAAACTGAACAGCTCGTCTGCCTATTTGACCGGCCGTACAAAGTTGAGTTCTTTAAAGTTGAACCTGCTGCAGTTTCCAGAACGACCTGCAACCACATAAACATTTACAAAACTCATTTCAGACGCTCACTGCAACCAAGATTTAATTTCATTTTTCATTTTGTTCACGGTGCGTGGTTCCACAGAAATGAAACGAAAATTTTAGAATTTTCAGACCATGCTTATGTGTAAAAATTCACTAAGCGGTCGTAAGAACGCAATCAAAAGTTGATATGAGCAGCAGAACTAGCGAGTCCCACTAAACTGATTCAGGGCAGAACTGGTGAACGTCAATTAATACATAAGCATATTAATGTCGATAAAGCCTTATAAATGTCAACGAATGAATAGCTAACGAATATCAGAAGTATTCATTTCTGACAGGCGTACTAGAAACGAATGTTGACATTCGTTGGCACTAATAGAAGCCAATGAAAAAATCTACATCACGAGACGGCCAAAATTAAGACTGCCAACACGAAACAATTCGTGAAATGCACTACGCATTAAGCCACTGTAACTAAATAGCCATCCAGAATTAATTAAGTAACTCGTATACAGACTATTCCTTTATTTCAAACATGTAGTAGAGCAGATAATTTTTGTGTGTTATAATAAAATTTCTTAGGCGTACAATGAACGAAATTTAAAGGCCTCGCCAAGCCTATTAATTTAGAACAAGTTACCTCGTAGTAACTCCCAAAACTACCTAAAACTATTATTAAAATTTAGCAACATTTCGTAAACAATATCTTCAATATTCTTTAAAGGAACAAGGAGCTAGAGGTGACGTGTAGGATTACTACTACGTTATTGAATCTCTGGTGACAGAAGGATACAATCTTACGTATGCGTGTACGAACAAAGTTAACGCAATCCGGAAACTGACTTTACAATTATACAACGGACGGTCGTGTTCGATGCAGCCATTGTTCGAACAACAGACCCTGGTGAAACTTACGAAAACTCATTTTTTACAAAAACTCGAATAATTTGATGACATCAACGAGCAAATTTGAAGAGCAGAAGAGTTCTTGTTAACAGGAAATTTTTACAGCGAAAATCTGTAACTCGAAATTTAGAGGAACAATAATTGTTTCGACGCATTTGATGTGCATTAACTTTTCGAAAAAAGAAGTCCTATCTAAAACCTATTTTAAGATAAGGATAGAGGTACTTAAAGCAGCAAGATGCTGCCGGAATGTATCAATATGGTAATAAATAACTTCTCAGATTTTCAACGATATAGATATGAAACAATACAATACAATAAGCAGATTCTTCTTAACGCACGCGTTATACAGATAAAATATTCTACATATGGAATAAGGTGGCAATAAAGATTCCTGGATGCACTATAATTTCGATTTCTACAACGACAAACATGGGAGAAGAACATGCACAAATGAATGATGAACATGAATGAACAGGACTCATCCTAAGGAGGGAACACTCACGCGTCACCTACATGAATGAATGAATGATGAATCTTGCTCTGTAAGAACATTCACTCAGCAATCATTGTGAGAACTAGTGGACTCAATACCAACACACACCGGCTATAGGAGTCACACTGCTAGTTATAACTAGTTATACTACAGTGTAACCAGCATCAGTCAACTGCTAGTAATTTATAGTTACACGAAAGTCCAACCAGCACCAGCAAATCCTGTTGACTGGGGTTCAACTATTAGTTATAACTAGTTATACTAAAATGTAACCAACCCCATTTAACTGCTGGTTATAGTGCCTATGATTGGAGACCGAACATGGTATCCCAAGCGTAGGTAGTTCTACCACAGACAAACGTACAAGAGCAGAACTCACACCTGGATACACCTGAACAAACCAGCCAATAAGTAACAAACTGCCTAACAATCGAGTCACACGGAAACGGTTCTTCAGCGTACATGCAACCACTACAACGCGCATGCAATCATTATAGTCCACAAACAATCCTCATGATAGGCAAATTATCATGAGAGTCTACTAACAATCATTGTAGTACGCAAACAATCGCCACAATCCACTAACAATCATCGTAACAGGCAAACAATGATGATACGGCGCAACTTAACCCCTTGAGACGCGCGCCTGTAGCTCGCACGGGTACTTGAAATTACACCTGGTAGAATATTTCCATAGCATAGCGACACCAGAGTCAGCTGGGGTACGATGGTGAAAGTACATAGAGCTCTCAGTATCAAAGTAAAAAAGAAGAAAACGATTTATGTAACCTTCAAGAACATCAAAAGACACAGAAGGTGCATCTTACGATCAGCGAATTCAATATTACCCCAAAAAGATTTTTTCGTCGGTGACGTCCCGCAAAAAAGGCTGAGTATAGACAGCTTTATTCACTTCACCTACTCCCCCTGATGGATGAAGATAAAACATTTTTTCGCTTTGCAGAGATCAACATTAAATTTTTGGTAGCATGCAATGCACTAAATTAGAAAGACTTTTTTAACTAGCGGAGAACTACACAAACTCCGACAATGGGATTCCACTAGCACGAAATAGTGTCCGTACATTTCAATCTTATACAGAGTGCGCAAAAATGGGCCGATATATTTGCAGGTTTAATGCAAGAGAAATAAACGTAAATGCAAAACATGTCTATATTTCCGAAATGCACAAATGATGCCATTTGTATTCATTTTTGGTATTTTATGTATCTTGAACACATTTTTCGTTCTGCACTCCAATTCACTATTTTTGAACCTACAAATGTGACATCCTTTTACTGCACGCTGCACTTGCACAACTTGACTGAAAAAATTACTTGGGCTTAGCTGCACGTGTTCCAATTCTCAGCTTGGGTGTACAATGAGCTATTATTTGGAGTATCGAGGACACACGCTTATTGGAGTAAACACGCAAACATGCATGCTTCACAAACACGTTCGTGGTTTTCAATATCTAGGATACACGCTCATTGGAGTAAACACGCAAACATGCATGCTTCACAAACACGTTCGTGGTTTTCAGTATCTAGGATACGCTCTCATTGGGGAAAACACGCCAATATTAAGAAACACGTTTGCGGTGACCGGCTTCATACCAGTCAGGCTGTACAACGCACACACAACGCAAGCTGCTACTGCATGTACTTCCATCTCAGTTCACCAAGCTTTCTTTGGCCCCAGATGGGAAGAGTTTAACTTGAAAAACAAGCTAGATTTCATCGCATCTTGCAAGTATGTATCATACTTTCAGCAGTGAACTCTTTCGACAAATAAATGTCACGGAGCAAAAATATCGGCTTATTTGAAGTCTCTCGCATGAATTTTACTTCGAACTGTTCAATAATTGATGCAATAATATCTAAGCATTAATACATTTTCTCGACGCGACGCTAGCGCTGGCAGTTGCAGCAGCATCATAGTAGCACTTCTAAGGCACACGTTCTGCGATCGCTAGCTACAGAGCTTTTTAATTAAGGGATACGTCGTTTGCGACAAGTTAACTTAAGCCAATAATATGAATTTGGTTAGTTCAGATAACGCGGATAAGGGCAGTACTGCTATTGTTATTATGTACAGATTACAAGTTCAACAACAGAGATGCTCCATCAATAACTATCATCAGCATAGAATCATAATAATAACACTTATTAATTTAATAGATTGAAGCAAAAACAGCGCTCATAAAGTCTAGGCAACGAGTTCATCGTCTCAGCTGTTCGGTGCATCACCTGCCTAGCTAACCTAACTTTTAATATTGAATTACATATATAAAGCCGATCTTTTCGTTAGCCATGAACAAAGTTTACAAAAACTTCCCATTTTGCAATAGAAGAGTTCCCGTCCACTTCTAATTACGAAGACGACACTTGAAATGTGAACTAAAACTGGTGCAATATTACAAGTTCTCCCCTTCTAGGATTTCGTATCAAACCTTTTTCCATAATTATTACCGTTCAAACTAAGCCAGTTCCCAGCTGCTCTCAGTAACTCAAAACCAAAGACAATACAAGGCCCTGAAAACCTCTCTTATATTAAAAAACTTATTAAACTGTGTGAGAACTTCTGAACTAATGAACTTCACGGACAAGCTCCAGTACAAAGACCGTGACAACTGACGTGGTTCCAGAGGGCAGTCTTGACATACGGACATTTTTCCTCGGTGTGATTTGAAGCACAAAATCACTTTTTTAGAAGCGAATTTCAAACTCGCCGACAATGAAACCCGCGCTTTAACTTCAAAAATTATTAAATTTCCTGGGAGTGCAAAAAAAGTTAGTTGTTTCCTGCCTATTTCGAGAGTTAAGTTTTCTGAAAACGTAGAAATGTCGGAAGAGGAACCCGGGAATAATATTTTAAGATCAAAATGCGTGTTGTAAGAGCATTTTGGTGGCACAGTTGCACCGAACAGCAAGACGATTCACAAGTTAGGGCATTTTTTAGCATCAAACACAGGAGCTGAGGCAACTAAACTCGCCAACACCTCTTCTTACTAATTAGTCCAATAGTGGGTAGCAGTAATCTAATTATACGATAGTTAAAATCCATACAGGGTTTATCTTCAATTTGGTTAACTCTAAAACAGTGATAGACAATTTCTCATTAACGCTAAGCCAATCCATAATATTAATTTTATTTTCAATTATACTAAGCCAATCCATACAAGTAATCAATAATTTTTTTTTCGTATTTTCATGTTGTAAGAGAACGTAAGTAATGGGTCACACAATAGAACACGAATTATCGAAGACAACGAGCCAGGCTCTTAACACCAATAATTAATTCTCAACTCCTTGAGCCTCATGGGACTACCACACCCATTAAATTTCATGTTCTACTCAAACAGTTATTTCCGCCAATGCAGAATTATTATGTATCTTCAAGATACAAACCATTTCTTATTTTCCCTAATACACGCGCTAGATACACACTACTATCATTTACTTGTCTACCGATGTATCTACTGGGTAGTTGCGTAATTGAACATCATCTACTACATGAGCTAGCGGGTGCAGCAGTTACACGCTACGCATAAAACCTGCACGAAATACGGAAATCCTTTTCTTCTTTTTTATTCAAAGAACCATTACCTAATAGAAAAATATGTAATCGTAGCAAACATGAACAGCCTTCAGTGCTTTATAAGCCACAATATAGCTCTACAGTCAGCAGTAGACAGTTCTAGTCGGTAGTACCGCGGAAACTCAAGACGCTATTCTTTCGATTCATATTTCATTAAATTCACGAATAATTACTGAGCCAATTATAAGACAACCAGATCGGTAGAAAGGCTTTATCCTATTGGTAGAAAATCTCTCGTCAAACATTATGATTGGTGCAGCAAAAAATTGCTCGGATGAGTGCAGCAGCCAAAGATTTTGATTGATGCAGCAACCAACTTGACATCCTGATGAATGCAGCAGCCAACCACCGTGATGAGTGCTCTACCAAACATTATGATTGATGAGATGGTCTCAACGAAGGACTATGGTTGTAGGATACCAACAAATACTCATCGTGATTGGCCAGAAGACCTCAAGAATGATTACTGAGCATCACAGAGTCGCGTAATCATCGGATAAAAATCTACAACCAATATCGACCCTCCACCAGAGGCTAGTTACACAAACCTTAATTTACCACAAACTACACTGACTAACTAGGAAGCAACGGCCAGAGGGCGGCGCATGAACGCCACAGACACGACACACACGGAGTGTAAGCGCACCCTTACTAAAACATACGAATTATTGAGGCGTGCGTCATCTTAAGATGTGTTACAGTCATCGGATTTTATTCCACAATAAAAATGAAGGGAGATCCGGGGCTAAAATTTGGTTTCCTTTGCCGTGAAACCGACAAATGTTGACACTAGCGTGTAGCTTTTGATTGTGTAAACAAAGATACAAGAGCCCTGAGAACATTAGTCTTAAATTGAGCTTCCAGTTTGCTGGTAAACTTCATGCGAACAGTTACTGAACTTGCTACTAAGCGTCATTACTGAGGCATTCCCGTACGTTTTCTCTTTGTAAAAATAACGAGCAAAATATATAAATGAAACGTGAATAAAGTAATCAATTCTGAAAAAAATGCACAATAAACTTTCTCAATCTACTTTTAGCACACCTTCATTGGCTCGCAATGTTGACATGTTTCAGAGAACACTGCAGTTAACGGAGGTACATTTGCTTTGTTCAGCAACTGCAAGAGCCGTCTGTATTGACTGTATCTTTCGTTCGCACCATGCAGCAGTGTCCTTAGTTCAGTGAACAGCTTAGTGTAGGCAAGGTATTCAATGAAATTTCTGTGTTATTCCTATTAGTACAAACTGAAACGGATCTGTTCACTTTGACGCTGAACGTACGAATAAACTACGAATATGCTTTTGCTGAATGATCGCCAACGTGAAATTTAAACGAATCGTACGTATTATTCTGATCTCATCTGTGTTTTTGAGCTCGATGGCAAGTGAAACGAATGTTTCAAAGTCCCGAGACTTAAGCGGTTTAAATCATCAAGAAAATTTTGTTACGCTAGTGGTGGGATAAATGTTGATAATTAAAGAGAAACCAGACAATTATCATTCAGAAGTCGATGACGTATGGAACTAGCAGTCCCACGTTTTCTTTAAGTAACAAAAATTGAATGATTCCTAAATTATTTTACACAACCTATAAACAAATCGTTTTCTGACGGGAGTGAGGGAAGCACCAGCAACAAGCGCATGATCAAACGGCAGAGTACATAGAATTTTCAAGCCGTGTGGTGGACATAATATAATTTGAAGTTTTGAGTTCTGTGGTGGTTTCTGCAGCACCTACATTCGTTGGCCTAAAAGCAGTTATTACAGCGTTTGACCGAACCACGAACCGAAAGCCACGAATGAAATGTTACTATACACACGCCCAAAAAAATTCACACCACAGCGTCTTCATTAGATATCAAATAACATATCATTACTCAAAGCAAATTCTCAACCCTTTAGATCAGGTGGACAATCGAAAAAGTAGGATTGCCAAGGCACCAAAACCACGATAAAAACCGAGCACAGATAATTAACATGAATGGAAAACTCGTAGTCCTCGCGCACGTGTTAACATAAAATTTGGTGGATTCTGGCGCTGCAGAGAAATCCTGTCTAGGAGCCGTCAAAATTGTTTTTATTAAAATTCCAGCATTTGTAAAAACCCAAAAATAATTCGTGGTATTTCAATTTACGCTGTTAGAGTATGAGAAATCTCGTAAAATCTGCATACATATTCGTGTATTTAATTTGACACTGGAAGCACCTCCGCATAACAAAAAGAAACTACATAAATGCTTGACGAGAGACTAAGATAAAACCTGGAAAACGAAATTTTCGATGGAAAAGTCCAAAAACTGAAATTACTAAAATTGAATTCTTAATTATTGCAGGACTCAAATCTTCTAAAAAAGTTTAGCAGGAGCAAAGTAAGAAATAATTTCTACGATTCCATTCAAAGTTATTACAATTTTGCTCTGTGATCAAGATACATGATGCATTAACACATTAATGCCCCATTTGTTGTACTGACTTTAGAAAACATAGAAGGTGAGTAATATAAAGGCGGCTTGTGAGTTAAACATTGAGCACAACACAACACACTCAGTTCTATAGGCAAACAGAATGGTGAACACCGCAACAATCAGATGTACTTTCCATTCGATAAACTGGTTCTAAAAACAGAAAAAATCGGATGTTCTGCTAAACGGACAGCACACATAACTAAGTAAAGCTTCAACAAATATTTTGATTCGAAGTTGCGTCCTCAAGTCAAGTAATTTTGGCATTTGCTAACAATCTGGAAACGACGATACTTCCTCCAGCAGCACTTGCAGTGAAACCATATAAAGCGACTGCAAACAAAAATTTAGTCAATGATGTAAGCGATTTAAAAATAATGAACATCCTTGAAAAAGTTAACCCGTTTTTGCTTGTACATTTTTCTCGATAAAATTCAGCCGTCACTGCGAGAAATATTCGACGTTTACAACAAGTTAAAAAAGTTTCAATTGCGGTAAATGAACATTGATACACCCACAGCTTTTTTGCATTGAGATTACGATCCAAATAAGTTGAAAAAGATGTAGACATAGAGATGCAAATGGCAGTCCTCAGTCTATATTTTAATGCCCAACACAAACACTAAGCGAAAAAGTTAAATTGCGCTGTGACGTGCATAGGAAAATTAATAAACATTTTTCCTCAAAGAACCTGAGGAGAAAATTTTCACATCATTCAATGGACGCGAATTCTCACAGTACACTTTGAAATAAAACAAAAAGTTCTCTTTTTGGGCTTTCGGTGTGATCGTTAACAGCAGTGTGTTTGTCAAACGATTTGAGCGGAGGTAACGTTTTCAGCAAAAAGCAACTATAAAACATGAACATTGCATAGACGTCGATGCTACGAACATCGACGTTTGTTTGTGGGCACAACGCGAGAGAAGTCGACCACCTTGGACGAGATAGAAGACCGAGTTCAAGGTTACTGCAGTTGCTGAGGTAGTAGTAGTTGCAACAGTTGTACTATGGAGATGCGGTGACTGACTTGCCGTTGTCAGTGACTGAGACGGTACTACACTCACACACATATAATAAGCATTTCAAATTATCATCGATAGTCAATTTCAATGCTACAGTTCACGTTGGCCAATTAACACATACTTGAAAAGCAATTGAAAAACTAGGCTCATTACTTGCCGAGGCCTTTCGCAGTTTATAAATTAACACGGAAATTCAAAGAAAATTCACTTGACTCGCTGAGCCCTAAACGGGAACCATTTTTTAAGGTACACAAACCATCTCGACCTGTCGAGTGATTTAACATTGGATTTTTGTAGGACTGATTCAATTAAAATGATTAAAAAATAATTTTGTCACTGTAGTCCGTTCAAGTTTCTGTACTATAAAAAATAATTAACATTTTGTCTTCAAATATTGAACCATAAAATGCTACAGAAATAGTTTCGTGTGATTTTTCAACAGAATTAATGAATGCACAGTAGCCAAAGGCCGGACACTTACGCTCTTCATTCAACACTCCCAACAAAAACTATCTCACTTAAACAATAGCTAGAAAAAACAGTGAAACAACATAAATTTTTGAGGTAGAATCCTGAGGAATATTGACATTGCATGAACATAAAAACAACACAAAACAGCTACATAATTCAATCATAAACAGCCTTGCAAACTCGCTCAAGAGGAGATCGAAGAGACGTTGCAAAGTTCAGTAACATTTTGAGGTTCTCGTATCGAGTTCACAAAGAACGAATGAAAGGCAGCATGTTGTAATTCTCATAACACCAGAGAAACAAAATCAACAAGTAAACTTGAGAGCTATCAAGATTCAGGGAACAGGTAATTCTTGCACAACACGCCATAGGCGAACTAAAAATCAAGCGTAACATAATGTGTGTTTTACATAATGTATGTGAGTTACTTTTTCATTCTTTGAATGGTGAATGACACGCAGCTCTTTGTAACACCGACAGCACGTGTGCATTGCGTGGCGTACGTCAGAAGTCTTACCCGTAGTCTTTCAGCATTCATGCGCACGTCTACAGTTGCACTTACACTGCAGGGAATTGAGGTACAGGGTACGCTTAGCACCTTTCATAAAAAAACGCTCAACCTAACAAAAAAAACAACAAGTGAGCAATGAGCCGCAGCTACAACAACCGACGTTTCCCAGAGGTCCATGGTTCAATGAAAAAAAGTTCAATGAAATCTTATGGGATTGATAGCAAATGCAAGAGGCATCTGAAAAATTCTTGTGAAGTCATTTGAAATGTCGGCTATGTACAAACAACAATAAAACCTAATTCCTATGCTAGAGGCGAGAGAGAGAGAGACAGAGAGAATGACTTCCACATGGTTCATTAACATCAGAAAAGAGCTCTACGTACAGACAGACCAAAATAAAAAATACAGTGGACCCACTGAGAAAAACATCGGCACCCGTATAGTATTTTGTACTGAAAGTGACTGATTTAAATTCTAAATACACTATGATAATAGGCTACGTAGTGTCGGTGCGAGGTGTAGTTAGCAGTGACAGGTAGCGGTCGGACAGACCAGTGTTCAGCGGAAAGTTAAGGGTCGCAAAGTAAGGAAGAACATTGAGTGGTCAACCAGCCTCCTTCCTTTAAAATCCGGTGAGAGGGATTTACGCGGTCCCAAGAAATTGAATTTTCGAGGAGTTTTGATTATATTTACACGTGAAAATCGATATACACCTAACATTCTCCAGAGGAAGAGTCGATGGATGCACTTTTTGACTGCTTATAAAGTTTATACTTTTCAATATTAAAATATGTTCGTAAATATGCTTCCAAGACAGAGGTAAAGACTGTGTGTTCACACAGGCCTGGCATGATCATCTATGGAATTCTAGAACACGAGCAAAACTGTTCGAATTTTGGCAGTTTTTAACCGCAGAAATCCACAATTTACTACAAAAAGGTTATCATGGAAGACGATAGTATTGAACAACGTTATTCCTCTCGTTTCTCAAACATTCTCCGACTTTTCAACCAGAAATATTAGATTAAATAATTTAAGATACCGTGACTTCTAATTTTGAAGCTTATGTTTCAATACTACAGCATTTCCTTGGCTATCTACGTACAGTGCATCGCAAAAATAGAACTCGAAACTCAGTTCGTCTAGTCACAGAAAAGGAAGAAAGAATTTGAAAACGCAAGGCGAGGAAGAAGACTGGTTTCATTAATTGACATTGTCTTCCGTTACTGATCAGTCTCTCTCTCTTGACTGCCCCAGCTTCATGGGAGCCTCGAACACAATCGACTAGAAGCGGGCGGAGTCAAGAAAGACAAACTTCATGCTGGACTCGCGGTTCACCCGTGTGCCACCACAACACAAGAAACATGAAAATATGAAGAAGAATATGTGTTTTATATGTCCATGTGCACCAGAAAGAAAATTTATTACATGTTTCGGGATTTGGGTAAGGATTCACATTTGAACAACTCTGCACTGCATAAAAAACTAAATAAACATGTGTTCTTGATTAGGATTTGAATATAGGAAATTTCTACATGTATAATGGCCTACACAAGTTTTCATGCGTAAAATGTAAACTGTGACAGAATTTACAGCCTAACCCAATACTTTGCATTCATGCTTGAATTTAATATAGCTTGCGTAATCAAATCACATTACCCTTTCATTCAGGGAACTGTTTGAAATCGACACCAAATCTTAAAAAAACAAGAAACGTTTGAATTACGTCATTACTGGAATGCATTATTTGAAATATTTATATACTTTTTACTGTGAGCTATTTACAAATTTAGAACCTAGGATAAATTTGCTTTTGAATTCAGGGTAAGATTTAGTAGAAATTTCCTTGAATTTATAACAGGTAAAAGCAAGAGTGAGAGCCGTACAACGAAGTACGTTGAATAGACTTATTTCTTAGTCAACAATCGAGTTCAAAATACCTGCATGTTGTGCACTGGCAAGAAGAGTGCACTAATAATTTGCTATGGGAAATACACCACGCAAGCATAAAATGGTAAATTATTCAAGGCAACGATGTTCAGTAATTTGCAACATGTAGCCAAAATATTTTCAGTATTGTAAACAAGAAAAAAATCTTGCAAAAATAGATAGTTCTTGAACGAGATAGATATAGATTATATACATAGATTCTTGAATAATAAATAATATAGATTCTTGAAGAATAGATAGATTCTTGATAGTTATGTTCGGTATCTTTAGTTATGAGTTGAATGTGAATTGAGAAAAGAAAAACTAAACACTTTCACTACGATCAGTAAGTTCTTTTTTAATACTTTTTCTAGTTGCAGTCTACTAGCAACTGAATAAATGCTGAATTTTTTATTTTCAACTGAATGCAAACAATAAAAAAATTTAAAGTTCAATGCGTAGTTGCTATTAAGATAATTTTCTCAATGGTTACTGCACACC
>VCRD01002592.1:67979-79707 GCA_006783055.1 Trinorchestia longiramus
TGATGCTTTTGAACCAATTCAGAAAAGTGAAATCAGGTAAGTAAATGAATAGAACGCAGCTCATTGTGTGGTCAAAACAAAAGTTGACGGGAAAAAATGATTTGGCGTGTGATGAAAGGTGGCTTCATCTGACTACTGAAAGAAAACTGAAGAGAAATTCGAAGGGTATATTAGTGTTGGTTAAAATACCCTCAAGAGCGTAGAGATTTTTCTGTGCGTCCATGAACACTTGTATGAACCGTGCAAGTTAGAGCGTGGCAGGAGTCATTAGTGCATGGAAATGTAAGAAGCAACACCAGGACATAGACAACTTTGACTATGAGAGATCACATTTAGTAAGTCCGCGATACTTCTTCCTGTGAGGGATGATTAACTTTTTGAGCATCCAATGCACAGGACGACTAAACTGCTTTTCTACATCTCAAAAATTTTAAGTTCATGGCATGAACTGGAATAGAGCCGCATAACTCTTGGTAATTTTTGCACGTGGTAGCCTGGGTTATCTAGGAAACCATTTCTTTTCGCCAGCAGTGTAATGACGACGAGTAGGACTCGGTAGCTCTTCAGACGTGTTAGAATTGGGAACCACCTCTTCGAGGTAAGAGTCGTCCTCAATGAGGTAAGTTGTCTCCGTGATCATGGGCTCTTGGGCGGTCACCTCAAGCACGCCGTTCTTTACGGACTCAGAAGCATAACGAACGCACGATTCTGGATTGACGATAACCCCGCTCTGTTGGATGGCTTGAGGCGAATTATTATCATGTTCTTTAATAGTCGAATAGTCGTCGTTAACATCGTTTGATTTCTTGGTTTTGGAAAATTTTCCGCCCCATCTTGATCCACTTGAACTTTGGGGAGCTTTTGAATCAAATGCGTCGGCAACAACGGTGGCAACTGAGGTGGAGTCGGGGATACGGACGGAGATCCTGGAGTGATTCTCCTTAGATCCGTTGAGTACCGATTTGAATTGCTGAAGCTCGTCAGCAGAGCTCGAGAATTTATCATCGTCATAATAGATCAATTTATCACTGGCTGATACAATAGATTCATCGCTATCATCAATCACTATCGTTTTGGCAGGAAGCATCACGGTATTCTGGTCGACATGCGACGACTTGGTTCTAGGCACAACCATTTCCCAATTTTTCTCGCAATGATTGGCGAGTGGACTTTTGAGAGCGGGCTGTTGTAGAAGAGTAGCTTGAGTATCACAGCTACTCATGTCCCGGTGAGGATGTGTCAGTCAGGATGTAGAATGCGTCGTGTGACCTGAGGAATGAAGACCCGAGATGGACTGGGTGGGCAGAGAAGGACCTATCCCTGGCGGACCAAGCCCCGAGTGCCCCGAAGGACCTCGCAGTTCCCCCGGTGATATGGGGGAGTGTTGCATTTTGTGGTAAGAAGGAATGGATGATCCTTGACTGTGGTGAAGTTGTGGTGTGTGGTGAGACGACTGGTGGTGATGAGTCGAATGCATTGACGTGGCAGGAGGTGTGATGCGCATGTGAGAACCCGACATGACTAGCGTCGGTGAGACGCAGGAGTTGCGGTGAGACGAGGGTAGTGGTGGCGGTGGCGGGGGTGGCGGGTGAGACATCATAGAAGAGGGGTGGTGGTGGTGGTGAGCAATGGAACTGAGAGTCGTAGGACTACCATTATCTGGGGTGCTAGAACCAGCGGTTGCTGCCACGGCTGCCACTGCCCCCAGAAGCGCCATGGACGGGGTCGACATGTGAGAACCACTTCCAGATTGGCCGAGGGCAGCGGAGCATTTTTTCAAGTGTATCTTCATGTTGTATTTGAACTTAAAAAACTTGCCGCATCCCGGGCACACGGCCGGTCTGCGCGAGGGCCAGTGCATGTACTGGTGAGGTGCGTTGTAAAGAGGTAATTTGTTAACCAACTGGTAATCTGGAAAAGGGACGGGAAACACGAGAGTGTGAGTCAATCATCCAGGCATCAAAATTCGGACTTAGTTCGTAATTTAGATCAGTTTTGAACACCGTGACTTAACTTTACGTAACAATTAGTATTACATTCACAGGACGGACTGATAATACAAATTTCGAGATAAGCCATTGCTGCTGAGCCCACACAAACGCTAATGCTATAATTATTATTCATTATTATTATAGTGATTAAATTATTGGTGCTTCATTGATCATGCACTGCAGAGTCGACCAGTGCAGACCTAAGGCATGTTTGGGTGCAGTGCAGAGTGTGGCAGACAATCACAGTACGCAGCCAATTGAATGTAAGGGAATTAAACAATGAATAAATGCATAGAAACATCAAGACATTTTTCCTCCGGCTGCCAGTGCCCGGTCGTCTGGAGGGCGTACAGTGCATTGCTTAAATGTTCAAAATTTGTGTGTACTTGTGCGTGGCTCAAATATTTGGCCAATCATGAGAGGAAAGTAATGTCATGAACTGATAAAATTAGTCTATTAAAGTCAGGCTGCCAAATCTGGTCCTTTTTGAACAATAGAATCAGTAATATGCTTTAAGTGTTGTACAGGGCTCATTCTAGTCAATATCTAACTTTAAATAGTCATACAACGCTCATTGTAGTCAATATCTGACTTTAAATAGTCATACAGGGCTCATTGTAGTTAATATCTGACTTTCAATAGTCATACAGGGCTCATTGTAGTCAATATCTGACTCTAAATAGTCATATAAAGGTCATTGTATTCAATATTTGACTCTAAATAGTCATACAAGGCTCATTTAGTCAATATCTGACTCTAAATAGTCATATAAGGCTCATTGTAGTCAATGACTTTCCGAGTAGTCATACAGGAGTCATTAAACTCAAAAACAGTCACTAAGATGTCATTACAACCTTACAAAGATCAATGACATTTTTATTTATTTATACTGTGCTTACAAAAACCATTCTAAGACCCTCAACGTGCTGCAATATCCTGATATTTTTCCATAAAAATAAAAATAAAGTTGCTAAAGTTACAGTCGCCAAAATTACATTCGCTAAAGTTACAGTCGCTAAGGTTACAGTCGTAAGTATTGCAGAGAAATAATTAAGTCTGCATGGTACAGCTGCCAACACAAACCACGTTTAACAAATGTCTCCGTCGTAATTACTCCAGCTGCACAAAACACAAATAGCAAAACCTAGTTCTTATTGTCAGCTGATCTTATATCTACTTGGCTCCAATTCATGATGTAGTTTATGTTTCATATATTTAACGAAGAGTCTGTTATTGTCGCTTAAATGTTTTTTTGTCTTCTATCTCAGCCTATGAGACAGTCTCCTACGTCAACAGATTTTAGAATACAGTCTGAGCTATGGTGTTTTCATTTTTATGCAAGTTACAGTAAGTTGAACAATTTTAATTTTTGATGCAGAATTTTTTTTATATGGTTTTAGAAAAGAATGCAAGATTTTGTGTTAAATTGTTTCCATGTAAAAATTTGTCTATTTGAGCCTCCCTTCGTTCCCACGAACCTTAAACTCAGTCCAAGACACAATCTCACTTCATCAATGAAAAATTGCAGTCCACAGTTTCTGTGGTTTATATAAGCGCTATAATACAGTACGTAGTACAATCTCTCACAATAGAATAGAATATGGTAACAGGAACAAGCAGTTTTGGTTCATTTTTGGCTTGCCACCCAAGTCCCATGCCGTCTAACGTTGGTCCTAAGCCGAAATAAGTGAACCTGTGCAGTAGATATCTCCACGTGACTAAGTAGAACTTTAACACGTCTACTACCATATCTACAAGACATACAATGTCAACTAACGCTACATCACACGAGAATTTTTCCAAAAAGTAGTAGCAGTAGTTTAGTGATTAAGTTTGCTAGCGCTTCAATGCCTCAGGCTACATCGCCCCAGAGGTTTTGCAATTCAAGACACAATCTATCTGTTACATCATAACAACAATGTAATATCCCGAACCACAACTACCCCCAAAAATTTCCCTAATTCGTAATTATTTGAACCCTCATTTTGTTGCTCTATTGCAGTAAAACTAATCCTAACTAATAACACAGTGGTATCATACTGGTACGTCTGACAAACGTACAGTTCGATGCATTTCAAGGAAATATAGTTCTGTAATTATTCCTTAGCCTGTCTTCACATGTTGGTTCATTTTACTTAGCTAAAGGGTATGCCAAAACCCATGTTCAGGATACAGTATAACTCTGTCCGTATTTTGAAGTCAGTTATTAAAGGTCCAGGTCTCTTAAGTCCACAGGTCAAGAAGAGAATATGTCTGTGCAGTATACTGGCGAGTCAAATCAAGAGTCTACTACTAGAATAAAATAGTTCGTCAAGTTCACAAAACCAGTCAGTGAGTAACAGCTGCGTCTCAAAGAAATAGCTAAATGTGTAGTCATCGAAGAACAGCTCGTGTCATGGTTAGAAACGTGTGTGATTTTCAGCATGAAGAGAACAGAAGAACTAGCAGTGTCAATGTCGCACTAAGAAGTAAACATTTCCTTCAGCAACGGACAGCATTTTTGACCATCATGAAAAGGTACGCTCCTCTCAAAAATCAGTCATGAATATTATGTACACTATCATGGCTCTTATAATGATTGAGTTAAACGCCATTATGGCTCTGATAATGATTGACTGACACATTCTAATTCCATAACACGTTTGTTTACCGCTTTCCAGGTTACCGTTTAAAAAGAGTAAAGTAAAACATGTAGAAGAGGAATGTGAAAGAAATTTTAAGTAAAAAACGAGGGTAAAAGAACAAAAGCGAGGGAAATGAGGCACTAAAGGTAACGGAACTTTGAGGAAGAAGGTGATGCAGCGGAAGACATCAGCAGGACGGAAAACAAGAGGGAAATAAAAAAATTACATTCAACACCGCTCAACTTAGCAAAACTCAATTAAGCCAAGAGGCAACATAAAGAAACGTGTGCAAGAAAAACAAACGAACATAGAAACATACAAGCGTCAACGAAACAAAGTGTCCCAGACTTACCGTCAATTCTTCGTGTCCGTCGACGCTGTCGACTTTGACCGTCACTTTGCTGACAACTCTGTCCAGCCAGTTACCGTCAACTGGCACACGAGTCAATTTCACTGACATTTCTGTCGTGCCGTACGGTCCAGTCAGTTACCGTCAACTGGCACATGAGTCAATTTCACTGACATTTCTGTCGTGTCGTACGGTCCAGTCAGTCACGGTTTTTCAGTTTGGATTCAGTGTCATAGATCAACTGGCACAGAACAGTCGATTTCACTCTGCCGACTATCGTTCTTATACGTCAATGTACGACATTTCTGTCTGTCGATATAGGCCGATTTTTACTTCACAGCTGTAACAAATTCCTGTCTGCATCCGTCGACTTACACAATACCTCTGTCTGTATCCTTGTCTTCACTGTTGTCAGGAGCGAATCCTAAGTCAAAAACATTTATTTCAAAAGTCCAGTTAAGATAAGTTTCTCAGAGCCAACTCGTAATGTTTAATCAAAAGTCACAGTCTGTATAACAGCTAATATTTACCATTTTCACCTTAGGTTGTAAATAACTAATTGCTACATGCAGCGAAAATCCGCAGTGATTATAAACATAGGAGCACTTTTCAATGGTGCTGTCATAGGAGCTTGTTGAGCTAGCAGCGCTATTCGTAAATTGCATCATTAACATAACATAAACATCGTAAATGGACGCTGGTTTAAACATCGCAGTTACAAACAAAGACAAAGAAAGTTTCAGATTGCATCCTGTCGAAAAAAAGGAACGGTGAATCAACAGTACAAATGACTGGTTAATTGAAGGATACAATTGCTACAATAATGAGGAATATTTTTCAATATAGAATTAATCGTCTCTCATCGCTGCCTGAACGTAGGTGTTAACTTCCTGAATCTAATCAGGTCGCTCGAACTGTTAAGGTGTCAGCAGCCAGCGTGTGTAGTTAATTCCTCAGAACAGTACAGGCAAATATATCAACTATAAAACGTTCCCAGCTAACGGTCTATATCAGGCCTGTGGTCCATATTACATACTGCAATTATTACTGTTTAAATATTACATAACATTTTAAAAATAACATCATTGTCAATTATCTTCTCCGTAACATAGATTTATACATACACATATATGTATAACGCACACATTGCCGCGGGAATCCTATTAACCTGTAGTTGAATATCCATAAAAAGAGTATCATGCGCGATGCCGTACAAGTTGATCAGTTTTACACGTGATGTTTCAGAAACTAAAATCAGTTCGTAATCAAACTTTTGTCATCGCTGTTGACCTGTTCAGTTGCACTGAAACCTCACAAAAAAAAACTTATAGAAAGACGTTGAGCAGAGTACTAGTTAAAAATAAGGTATACGCATAATAAACATCCTAGACATCAATAGCTCAAGTATTGTACGTACATGCTGTGTTAATTTCCTTTAATAAAAATTATTTGGATTGCTATAATTGTTCTCTTGAATGAGCTATGATCTTTATCTCCCTCTAAAATAAATGAGCATATGAACATTAACCGAACACCGTCACCGATATCTACACTTTATTGCACTACCTGCTAACTTAAATATGTTATATAGTTCTTTCAATCTAATCAAAATAACGTGATGTGTAAAACTAAATTACAATGATGAATAGCAGCGAATCGTTAGTGAACTGCAGGCAAAGAACACCATTAAAAATAGTGACAAGAGAATTGATACCAATGACATGTTGACTGAGGAAATCAAAGAAGAAAAAAACCGTTTAAACAGGTATTTCAAATTGTGCATTGCTTCTTCTCGGAACAATAGTTACTGATAATGAAACTCTTTCAGTCAAATCCGAAACGCCCATTATACGATTATTGAAAAAGTTACAACTTCGATGAATGTTCAACAAAAAGTAGAAGGCCGTCCTTTAAGAAACTATAATAGTTTTCGTCATCGTAAATTGAATAAAATGTATCTCCTAAAATGAGCAAATCTGTTTTATAGCTTAGCAATGAGTAAGTATACCAAATACATGGCACTTACACTAATACAGAAGCGTTAATTAAATAGATATTGAAATTACGATCTCTACAACTTTCAGTAAATTACCAGAAAATCTACAAAAGTCTGCGGATATATAGACGGAGTTTTGAGTTAAAATGTTGAAAAATCTACGGGTTTTAGTCCGAATATTTAATTTATTATTCTCGAAACAGTTTCAGATAAACTAGAGTATCCAAGTGCCTCTGCTTTGGTACAACACAGAACCCAAAACCAAAATTTAGCACAGCAATAAAATGCTTTAGTACTGAGGAAATAAGTGTTCCTTACATCACGCATCGCCCACAAGCCTTTGATGACATCAAATCTTTCAGAAACAGTGAGTGAGAACATCAATGGACATGGCAGAAATTTTACAGTGAATCCCACTAACTTACAATGAATCTAATAACACTGTAAAAGCCAGTAATTAAAAAGATGTTTAATGAAACTCTTTAATAGCTTACTACACATCGAATCAATAAGTTGAGCAAGAAGAAGAGAGTAATGTGAATTCGAACATAACATTAAACATCCACATCGCTTGATCAAACCTCAATCAGTCTGAAGTTTGACCTACAGCATCCGTTGTTGTCAAAATAATTACTTTCAATAAATGTCCACCAGGAATAACAAAAAGACAGCACAGAATTGAAAAAAATATGAATAATCCAACTCTAAGAGAAGAAATGTCATACACACACCATTCTGTTCTAGGGTTTTCCAAGACAACTATTTACAATGCAGATTTTTTTTAATCAATAATGAAAATGCACCGGGGAAAATTACCTCCATTCTTAACATGTTATAGACAATAGATTTCCGTACCAAGTCCACAGAAAAATTCTACCAGGATGCACTTGGAGGATGCAAAGCATCAGGATCACTAGCTAGTGCAATATACAAGTATTCCCGATACCACAGTTAAAAGCAATGTGCAACCACAAGTAAAACAACGCACTACATGGCAAATAGTCTGCCGATTCAGAAATATATAGCAACTTTATCAAAGTTAACTCTATAGGGACTACTATCGTTACGGAAGTACATTTGAAATATATTATCTTCGTTTTATATTCTAAGTGCTTCATTTAAAAGTTAAGTGAAATTACATAAAAAACATTATGAGTAAGTAGATATCCAAGAAATATTTCACTGTCAAAAAATCGCTTAGTCCTTACAGCGTTAACTATTAACTGCAGAAGCGCAAAAGAAATCTATTCTTTGAGGAAATACAGCTTCCGTGTACTACTTGTGCAACCGAACAAAGTTGTGGTTAAACAAAAGTCAGTTGATTTAAAACTTAAAATGACACGTAAATCTGCATTCGAGACACACGGAAGTGCCAAAACAAACCGTAGAATTATCGCAAAAACAAGATCGCTGAGAAATTCAAGAGACGCAACAGACTAGAGCGATGAAACGCTGAGTGAACGGAAAATAAAAAGAGGGTGGTGGGATTAAATACTTTATTGAACACACACAACTCAAAACACTGAATTCTTAAGGCTATTTTCTAAGGCTGAAGAAGGTAGAGGTTTGTGACAGAAGTCTTTATGCTAGCAGTATATGTACTGGGCATGTTACCACTAAACTCTACAGTACAAAGACGCCAAAATAGAAAAGGTAAAATTTTCGTTGGTCGACCGAAGCTGAGAAGGCGAAGTCTGCTGGATATATGGAGTAATCGAGCACCAATCCATGTGATATACGTGGGAACTTATTTAGGGAACAAGTATAACTCTTGAGTAAGGTTTCTAGTCAGAATGGAGCGCGGGATCAGTTTGGATATAACGCAACTATAGATGGAAGACAGCTAGAAGAGGTTTAGTTTGATTCCACTATCGTAGTTTGATTCTACTACCTCAAGTAGGATTATGAATAATCGATGTAGTGACTCCTGCTCCCGATCCAGCCGGTATACGGGATACAAATACACCCAAAAATTTATGCTACACCTGAACAAATTCCACAAGCCAGTCATCTCCAAAACCTGGTGTACCTGCATACATGCAGACATCACTAAAACAGATGCACTTACTCGTATAGGTAAGCCCTTACACATTGATACACTCCCATAACTTGATACACTCCCATAACTTGATACACTCCCATAACTTGATACACCCCCATAACTTGATACACTCCCATAACTTGATACACTCCCATAACTTGATACACCCNGGCAGACAATCACAGTACGCAGCCAATTGAATGTAAGGGAATTAAACAATGAATAAATGCATAGAAACATCAAGACATTTTTCCTGCGGCTGCCAGTGCCAGGTCGTCTGGAGGGCGTACAGTGCATTGCTTAAGTGTTCAAAATTTGTGTGTACTTGTGCGTGGCTTAAATATTTGGCCAATCGTGAGACGAAAGTAATGTCATGAACTGATAAAATTAGTCGATTGAAGTCAGGCTGCCAAATCTGGTCCTTTTTGAATAGAATCAGTAATATGCTTTAAGTGTTGTACGGGGCTCATTGTAGTCAATCTCTGACTCTAAATAGTCATACAGGGCTCATTGTAGTCAATATCTGACTCTAAATAGTCATACAGGGCTCATTGTAGTCAATATCTGACTCTAAATAGTCATACAGGGCTCATTGTAGTCAATATCTGACTTTCAATAGTCATACAAGGTTCATTGTAGTCAATATTTGATTTTAAATAGTCATGCAGGTTTCATTGTAGTCAATATCTGACTTTCAATAGTCATACAAGGCTCATTGTAGTCAATATCTGACTCTAAATAGTCATATAATTGTCATTGTAGTCAATATCTGACTTTCAATAGTCATACAAGGCTCATTGTAGTCAATATCTGACTCTAAATAGTCATATAATTGTCATTGTAGTCAATATCTGACTCTAAATAGTCATATAAGGCTCATTGTAGTCAATGACTTTCCGAGTAGTCATACAGGAGTCATTAAAGACAAAAACAGTCACTAACATGTCATTCCAACCTTACATAGATCAATGACATTTTTTATTTATTCATACTGTGCTTACAAAAATCATTCTCAGACCCTCAACGTGCTGCAATATCCTGATACTTTTCCATAAAAATAAAAAAAAGTTGCTAAAGTTACAGTCGCCAAAATTACATTCGCTAAAGTTACAGTCGCTAAGGTTACAGTCGTGAGTATTGCAGAGAAATAATTAAGTCTACGTGGTACAGCTGCCAACACAAACCACGTTTAAAAAATGTCTCCGTCGTAATTACTCCAGCTGCACAAAACACAAATAGCAAAACATAGCTCTTATTGTCAGCTGATCTTATATCCACTCGGCTCAAATTCATGATGTAGTTTATGTTTCATATATTTAACGAAGAGTCTGTTACTGTCACTTAAATGTTTTCATGTCTTCTATATCAGCCTATGGGACAGTCTCCCATGTAAACAGATTTTAGAATACAGTCTGAGCTATGGTGTCTTCATTTTTATGCAAGTTACAGTAAGTTGAACAATTTTAATTTTTGATGCAGAAATTGTTTATATGGTTTTAAAGAAGGCAAGATTTTGTGTTAAATTGTTTCCACGTAAAAATTTGTCTATTTCAGCCTCCCTTCGTTCCCACGAACCTTGAACTCAGTCCAAGACACAATCTCACTTCATGAATGAAAAATTGCAGTCCACAGTTTCTGTGGTTTATATAAGCGCTATAATACAGTACGTAGTACAATCTCTCACAATAGAATATGGTAACAGGAACAAGCGATTTTGGTTCATTTTTGGCTTGTCACCCAAGTCCCATGCCGTCTAACGTTGGTCCTAAGCCGAAATAAGTGAACCTGTGCAGTAGATATCTCCACGTGACTAAGTAGAACTTTAACACGTCTACTACCATATCTACAAGACATAAAATGTCAACTAACGCTACGTCACACGAGAATTTTTCCAAAAAGTAGAAGCAGCAGTAGTGATAAAGTTTGCGAGCGCTTCAATGGCTCAGGCTATATCGCCCCAGAAGTTTTGCAATTCAAGATACAGTCTATCTGTTACATCATAACAACAAGGTAATATCCCAAACCACAATTACCCCTAAAAATTTCCCTAATTCGTAATTATTTGAACCCTCATTTTGTTTCCTTATTGCAGTAAAACTAATCCTAACTAATAACACAGTGGTATCATACTGGTACGCTTGACAAACGTACAGTTCGACGCATTTCAATGAAATATAGTTCTGTAATTATTCCTTAGCCTGTCTTCACATGTTAGTTCATTTTACTAAGCTAAAGGGTATGCCAAACCCCATGTCCAGGATACAGTATAACTATGTCAGTATTCTGAAAGTCAGTTATTAAAGGTCCAGGTCTCATAAGTCCGCAGTTCAAGAAGAGAATATGTCTGTGCAGTATACTGGCGAGTCAAATCAAGAGTCTACTACCAGAATAAAATAGTTCGTCAAGTTCACAAAACCAGTCAGTGAGTAACAGTTGCGTCTCAAAGAAATAGCTAAATGTGTAGTCATCGCAGAACAGCTCGTGTCATGGTTAGAAACGTGTGTGATTTTCAGCATGAAGAGAATAGAAGAACTGGCAGTGTCAATGTCGCACTAAGAAGTAAACATTTCTTTCAGCAACAGACAGCATTTTTGACCATCATGAAGGGGTACGCTCCTCTCAAAGATCAGTCATGAATATTATGTACACCATCATGGCTCTTATAATGATTGAGTTGAATGCCATCATGGCTCTGATAATGATGAGTTAAACGCCATCATGGCTCTG
>VCRD01002593.1:3185-16039 GCA_006783055.1 Trinorchestia longiramus
CCATCTCCAGGTCCTTTTAGCTTCAATATTCTGTAGTGGGCCAGTGTAGCATGAACAGAAAGCAAGGCTCGCTGTCTGTACCCCTCTAAGCATCATCCTCATGCAAATTCAAGCCATAGCTTCTGAGGCCATAGCGCGGCCTCTTTTTCACCTCCATTTATTCTAATATATATTTCCTTTTGTGCTTAATATTACCCCTGCTCTCGAGAGCTGGAAAGGCTGCTGCACACAAAGTGTGTCAGCCATTAACGCTCAATTTGCCCCACTGTACTCCTCCTCCCCTTTAACCCTCTCTTTCCCCCCGTGGGGGATGTAGGGTTGTACGTGAGCAGAGTTAGAAAGCAACATCGGAAATGAACTGCACCTGTCCTAGTGATAGTATGCTATATATTTTACAAGCACGTGAAAAAATTCACTTGTTTATAATAATTTTTGTGTTTCATTTGCCAGTGGACGCGGGCTTTCCAAAGGAGTTTCCATATTGAAGAGGAAGAAGGCTAATAACAGAAAAAATGCGTATTTCACAGCAATCGTGGGCCTTTGGTATCCACAATACAATGCTTACAATACATGTATATCTGTTCTAAACACTTTATTTCAGCTTCTTTCTAATGCCTTGTTTGACATTAATTTCTCCTATCTAATTCAGTAGTGAAGGGCAAAGAAATATATTCATTCCACTATAAAATAATACACAGTCTGTTGCTTACTTGATCGGTCCGTCTCTTTGTCACGCTCTTAAGGATTTAGATAGGAGGAAATTCGGTAGGGCATACATGTATTGTATGCATTGTATTGTGGATACCAAAGGCACATCCTTCAATGTGGAATCTTCTTTGCGAAGCTCGCGTCCACTGGCAAATCAAACAAACAATTCAGTAAAAAACTTGTGAATTTTCATGTGTGTGTCTACTAGTATATAAATGTTAGTTCTTCTTGAACATTAGTCGACTGATGTTTATCGTTGCTTACGATCCGAGAAGACCTGGTTTTAATTCCCGTAACAGCCTTATTCTTTTTCTACCTGGTCATTGGTGGCCAAAAATACGTCCAGCTTGCTGCGACGCTGGACGCACGGAGTGAGACTAGATCATCAAGCTTATTTAAACCTCCATACGAGCCTCTACTTTAAGTTGCAATAATAGAGGGCGGGAACAGTCGCTTGAAACATCATTTGTTGCTCTCAAGATGTTAGCATTAAGAATCAAAAATCCAATGTATTTGACTGTATACTTGATAAGAAACAAGGTTTTCCTTTCATTTTAGGTCAATGTTTTCAATATAGCTCATGTATATGACTATGTACTCTCTTCATGATGTACAAGTTAACAATTTAAAGTTCAGTCAATTAAAGACAATCAGGATACATTACATATCATTTATCACATTAAATATCTAAATTCTGAACAAAAATGGATGTTAGACTGCAAAAATTCAATCAAGGTTCAAAACGTGACGAGGTTAAATCAAGACGTGTCTGTGACGTGCCAGAAACATGAACTGGACATGAGAGGAAAAATTGAGTTTCCCTCACTCATGGGGATGACATGCCTCTCCATGCATTTCCCTCATTCGTGGGGATGACATGCCTCTTCGTGCATTCCCCTTCAGGCAGTGGAGTGGCTTGCTGTCCTTCAGGGCAGAATGTCCTCAAATTACTCGCTTTATGGTGACGCTTGCTGCCGTCTGTTGAATTTCAGAATTCCTGCAAAATGTGTTTGCAGAACCTGCTGCATTTCGGCAAACACAAACATCTCATCTTCCAGGGGGAACAAACAGGTAAAAATGACCAGAATACACATCTCGTGACTGTTCAGAGTAAGAAACGTATCTTGAAATGCTCACCTGGAACGCAGAGTACGTACAAATAGTACGAAATGTAAGCTTGGAAATGCATGATGTCAATAAAAAGTACTTGTCAGCATCGCAGATTTCCCGTTTCATGTTGATTAGCTGGTATCCTGGATACTCCAATTGCGTCACTTAGAGCTTTTTGCACAAGCGTTTAATGGTAAGTACGAGTAGTTTTTTTAGATCCTTATTTCTCTCTGTGTGCATTAATACCCGAAACACATTTCTTTCACTTGTGTTGAAATGTCCTAGGAAGTCATTTTGACCAAATTGTTGGGTTCGGCCCATAATTTATTCGTACTGTATTGATCAGCTAAATCAAGATACGTTATTTTAAGAACGTTCAAATCAGGGACATTAAAATTATGCTATTGGTGCAGGGTACAGACAAGCAAACCGTATAGACTAGATCGTGTGGTACCGTATTATCTACATCGTGTAGCAGCGTATAACCTAGTTCAAAATCCGTGATTGTATGCCATTCTGCCTTTATCATCACGATACACCATTCATACCATTCACCTCCATCTACCAAGACGCGTATTAACAGGATGGAACACCTTCAGCTCCACCGCCCATTTCACGTACCTCATACATACATATACGTCGCTGGTATACAGGCTACGTTTTTCTGTCACAGGGCTTGTGGAACACAGGCTTGAGGGCTTGTGTAACGCAGACTTAAGGGCTTGTGGAACACAAAATGTAGAGCGAGATAAATGTATCCCATGAGACTTACTGTTTTAGATCAAAGTTTAAAAACTTTTCTGTCAGTCTTGGCTATTCTTCACACAAGATGCTGACAGTATATTCTAGAGAATACAAGAACGTGTGGTAAAGAAGCAACCTAGATCCTTGAAAAGAGACGGCCCGATTTTCCTTCACGACAATGCACATGCTCACACTCCTTAAACAATCAAAAAGTTGCAAAGCTTGAATTATGCTATTTTGCAACTTCATTATTGTTTTTCTAATATCTCTCCTTCTGATTATTGCTTACAAAAGGGAAATACTGAAAAAACAATTCCATTCCTTCTCGTAATGATATTTATATCCGAATCTGAATATTATTAGATAAACACTGTTTTTGGTTGTAGTTGAAAAATAGAGTTTTGCGAGGCAGCAGAGTTGAAACTTTACTTGCAATAATTTAACTCTGAATTGTTATCGCAGGAAGAGTGAGATTTATTTACGCTTGAAAGTATATTTATAAGTTCACAATTACAAATTGAAAATTCGTTTTGCAAAGGACAAACACTGGATCTTAATGACTGAACTTTACACGTGTTTCAGGTAACACAGCGTCTTGTAAGAGATGAAGACTGTTCTTGAGAGCCTGATTTGTGTATTTAGATTTTAAAGAGTCCTAGAACATTAAAGAAACTTGATCGGGCATTGAGACAGTCGGAGGATATCGCCGGCCCCAATTTTTCTCTAAAATGTGATCACTGAGAAACATTTGTGGGTGTGGCCGTGATGGTGTTTTTATCAGCTCTAATCGGTCCTAATCTCTGCTCTATATCAGGTGACTCTCACATTGCCTTCACGTAATGAGAAAAATATCATCGAGGTTTCAGAAATAGGAGCTTTGTTTCCAATAATGAATGATGTATGTACCCCTGCACTTTACTTCTAAAAAACAGTGTTCTAATTAAAGAAAGAAGTAACTTCATAATTGCTGTAAGGAAAAAGACTGTTGCAGAATGGTCAGCTCTCTCTAAGCACTAGCTTGATTTTGCCATTTTGTATTCACTAAGCAAGCACGCTGGACTAACTTGTTGTCTGCTGTTATTTTTATCAGTGAAATAAAGTTCTTGTGGCCCCAAATTGTGAAATGTAAGTTTTACTTCTTTCAGAAAATGACATTTTTTGATATATGTTAGCGTGGTGTGTTACTTTCCTTTCTCGTTAATTATTGTCTTTGCCTTCCACTCCCTTGTCGATAAACTACGAAAATAAGCGTAATAAGTACTTTAGATCTGTCAGTTGGAGCTGGGAAATGAGTGAAAGAGCATCAAAGCAAGGGTTACGAGGGTTGCCGTCATTTTTTGTTTGTTTTCAGATTTTTCAGCTTATTACTGGCAGTGAAAATTGTTAGTAGGAAAAAACTTCATTTCAATAATCAGAAAGATATTTGTTTTCAAGGTTAATCTTAAGAGTGGATGTAACACCCTAGTTACTAATAACATATTATGAAGATGAAGCTATTATGAAGATACTGGTATGTCGAGGTAAACTCTCATATCAGTACGAGGGGCAGCAGTATTTTAAGTAGTATCAGTTTTATTGGTAGCAGTATTTTAAGTATCTAGGATACATGCGCATTGCGGTAGACTGTCTTATCAGCTTCTCAGGAGAAACACGTCGGAATTTTTCTGCTTAAATTTTTCCTGGTCAGGAGCAATCCCAGACAAGAGCTGTTGAGAGGGCGCTTTTTTCGGAGACTTTAATGGGAAGACAGATTAGAGCAATTTTCATTCAATTTCATACTGGATAAATCATGGTCAAGAGGGAACAAAAATTAATATATGAAAAGTCGTCATGAGAGGACGAAACTGTAATTAAGAATTCAACAACTTTATTGTTTGAGACTTCTGTCCAGATTCCTGGAAGAATAGTCGCGAAATTAGGCCTTTTAAATTAATGGAATTAATTACCAGTTTAAACTTTAAACAGGATCTTCGAAACCTCTATTCTTAACGTACCAGACAGTTTCCAGGGAAATTACATGATTTAGATTTACTTATTTAAAATTTGAATAAAAAGGAATGCATTGAAATTCACGAAAGATGACTGTGTGTTTAAACGAATATTTCTTGTTAATATATACAGAACTTTCATTCTGCATCTTGTCTACCGATAACATGGCCCAGATAGCACCCGTTGAAATTCGTTGGTTTGAAAGTGATAAAATTAAGGAACTATGAAATAAAATACGTTTTTTAGCTGTACCCGTGGTACTATCAAAATCTGAATATTTTTCATGAATATAAACAGAATTTCAATTCTACTGATCTACTGATAACATGACCGTATAACAGAAGAAAGCTAATAACGGAAAAAATGGAGTATTTTATAGTAATCCGGCGCTTTTGGTATCCACTGAAGAAAAATTATTGAATTGAAATCAGAACTGGTATGCATGTATTACAAGCATTGTATTGTGGATACCAGAGGTGCCAGTCACTATAAAACACGCCATTTTTCCCACTATCATGTTTATTGTATTATGTAATACTAAGAATGACCGTCTTGTGTTTATATATTCAGTTATATATTTATTTATATGTTTCGTGTCACGCTCTTAAGAATAGATAGGAAGAAATTAGCACTGGTGGTTTTGGTTTCAGTTCACTGGTAAATTAATACACTCATTTTCACTGTATAAGTGCACTATAATAAGTCACTTTCAAAAAAATTAGAGAGATCCAGAGCCTTATATACTCGAGTCCGTATCGTGGATAGGGAGTTCGGCGGGGTATTGCATATTACAATATACATACATGCACAAGCTCGCAGTTGCTTTCATTAATGCTGAATTTCTGTATCTAGGTATTACACGAATGGCTATAACTACTTTTATTGCGGTTCAAAAATACTGTATTCTAAGTGTTTATTACAGTCACAAGAAAAATAAGTTACCTTTGAAATAAGCTTAAGCATGGAATTCAGTTTTTTTTTCGTTCGAATTGAGTATTCGAACGAAAAAAAGACTAAATTGAGAGCGAAAAAGAAGAGCTAGAGAAAGATTATCTCAAGATTTACCATCATTTTTGATGACACGAGTACACTAGTATGGCTATGTTATCGGTAAATACGGTACAGAATGGAAGTTCGGTATGTATTCATGAAAAATATTTAGAGTATGTTAGTACCACCGGTAAAACTAAAATATGTATATTGTTTCATACATCCTTAATTTTATCACTTTTAAACCAGTAATTTCAATGGATGCTATCTAGGCCATGTTATCGGGAGACAAGATACAGAACTGATATCTGATTTTTAAGGGCTGTAATTCAGAAACTATTAAACTTACAAAAAATTGGAAAGTCACATTTTGTTTTCTTATGCTTTAGTATCATTGGTACGGCTTCAACTCGTAAGTTGAATTACGTACGAATACGAAAGCGTGATCTTACACCATTCAAGATTTTACCAATCGAAGATCCCCATTATGCAACTCACAAAAGAACCAAGAACATTCATCGTTGAGAAGTATTTTCAAGCGAAAAGTTTCAAACAGGTCATTCAATCATTTCAAGAGCATTTTTCTGAAAGACAGTCTCCAACAAAGATGACTATTTGGAGAAATGTTACAAGGTACAGAACCGAAGGAACAAGCCTGAATCTCAACAAAGGTCGATCAGGACGGAAATGAACGGAGCGATCAGAAGAAAATGTTCGAATTGTTCAAGGAGCACTTACAGAAAATCCGAAAATCTCTGCAAGAAAAATTGGATTAGATGTTACTAAATCTACATTCAACAGAACAATAACTGTGGATTTGAAGTGGTATCCTTACAAGATGCATGTGCGGAACAAACTCCTCGATAACGATCTTCCTCGGCAGCTGAATTTTGCTCAATAGTTTTTGCTAAGAAATGTTCGATTTGTGGACGACGTTGTGGTTGGCGATGAGGCTGCTTTTTATTTGAATGGCAAAGTAAATAATCACAATGTTCGCACATATGCACCGAAGAACCAACCTCCTAATTTTAACTTTGATGTAGGAATTTCGAGAGAGAAAGTGTGTGTGGATGGGACTTTGTGGCAATGGACATGTCATCGGTCCTTATTTTTACAACAATAACTTAAATGGAGTTGAATACCTTGATCTAATAAATAACAGGATCGTCCCAAGACTTCAAGAAACACGTGGAAACAGAATCAATCGAACCTGGTGGATTCAGGACGGTGCTCATGCGCATAGAACTGTTGCTGTAAGGGAAAAACTGAATGAGCTATTCGGCAATCGCATTATCGTCTTGAATCATCGTATCGAGTGGCCCCCCAGATCGCCTGATTTGAAGCCGTGTGATTTCTTCTTTTGGGGACATCTAAAGAGTAAGGTTTATAGCTCTCCACTGCGCGATTCCGACGAACTCAAGCAAAGAATTGAAAATGAGGCCAATTGGCTGCAAGGAGATGATGCTCGCGTTAGACGAGTAATGACAGGAATGAGGAGGCGAATGCAACCGTGTATTGAGAGAAACGGCGGACACACCGGAAGAAACGAACAATAGGAGGAATATTTCGATTGTTTTTTTATTTTAGTGCCATTTTCCATTTAATAAACGTTTGAAAGTTATTAAAAACATGGTTTTAATATCATAAAATTCGAAGTTTAACAAAAGGGTGCAAAAAGGTTTTCAGTATCGGTCACTAAAAATACTGCTTAAAGAAAACAATTGGATTAATTCTTCTGAAACTTTGTACAGAGATGAAACAAATGTTAAGAAAAAATTATGACTTTTCGATTTTCTGTAAATTTAATTGTTTCTGAATTACAGCCCTTGAAAATTGGGTATCGTTTTTTTGGGACACCCTGTATATAAATGAAAAGTATTCATTTAATACCCAATAATTCCTCGTAAATCTTTTACATTTATCTTCAAAATAATTACAAATTAGTCAAACCTAAATCGTTGCTTTTTCACAGGAACTGTCTAGTATATATATAATCTTATAATTAGTTATTTAAATTCGAATAAATCAGGCAGTTTTGTCACTGTTTTATGCATGAATTAATTTTCTGAGGGTCAAGAGAATTTAATTCTAGATGAAATACTTGATAATTGCCTACATTGTAAAACTAATTGTTATACTTGAAATTACAAGAAACTCAGCGGTCGGAAACTGCTCATTTTCATTCAAGATATATTGCTACAACCCAGTAGTTAATTTTATTCATGCTTTTTCTAAAGTTTTTTTTTCAAAATACAGTCTTATGTCACTGTTCATTTTTTGTGAGAACAGTGCCTCTTAAAATACAAAATTTTGCACTCGTTTTCGATTTTTTCTCAAAAGAGTTCATTTAGAATAAATATTTTTACACCTCTTTTGATTTTTTTCAAAACAGTGTATTTTAAGATCCCAAATTTTTAACTCTTTTGCGTTTTTTCAAAACAATGCTTTTTACACAGATCCATTTTACAATTTACACGCCCGTGGGTGTAGATAAAAGTTCATACAGACACGTGCGTTGCATCTAGCATCCTTCACTTCCATTCGCACGCTGCCCCTGCACCGTATCCAAAAAATACGAGCCAGAATTTTATGAAGTCTCCCTGAAAAGTGCACTGGGAGATAATTTTTCTAAAAGCTAACGGGGAAATAGATAGCTAGATTGTTCACACTCCAACGCTCGCATCAAAATATGGGCTATATAGTTTATTTAAGAGAAGCAAGTGAATTTCCCATCAACAGTGTACGAGGAGCTCTGCATCCAAATCCATAGATGCTGAGGTAAAGTATGGCAGATGAAATTCTCGCTGGACGGGACTAAGTCATATTTAATAATTACTTTTACTCGGAGTGTTATTTTCATCATAAAATTTTGAAATAAATGATTGGAAAATTGGTGAAACGTTTCCAAATGTTTTTTCCCAGCAAAGTTTATTTGTATAGTATTTTGTATATTGCCCTCTCAGCATTCAAGTAGATAAAAGCTGTATGCTCACAACATATCGGCTAGAATCTGTGGTTCGAGGTTTCTTTGAATGCCATGAGCGTCTCAATGAGCACCAGAGTTGTGAAGGTGCATGGGCTCAAATTCACTCATGTTCTAATTCTCATCAAGATCACAGAAGCGAAGGTACTGGGAAGACTCTTTGACTGACAACTGTTCTTCCCAATTGCCACGGATCCTGATGTCGTGGAAGATAATGTCTATCATATTTTTGTAACTCAGTGATCTGCTCGAACGAAGAATAATCTTGATACCAAAATAGAGAAAGAATGAGGGTAAGAAAGGAAGTTAGAAAAATCGATAAAAATTAAACTTTAAAAGAAAAGAACTGATTTCCGTACAACTAATATCTTGAATGGCAACCTTTCGACAACTTTCTCTCCAAGCTTTTAGGTGGTGCACGCAGCTACACACCCATAAATACACGCACACAACTGTACACACACACACCTACAAACCCATATATACATACACAACTACACCCACACATCCACTTACAAACCCACACACACACACACATATACACACAACTACACTCACACACCCACCTACAAACACACACACACACACATACACACACACAAATAAAACAACAAGACACCCATACACATACCTACAAACCCATAAATACACACACAACTACACCCACACACCCAATTAGAAATCCACACACACACACAAACAAAACAACAAGACACTCACACACCCACTTACAAACCCATACACACACAACTACACTCACACACCCACACACACACACACAAAACAAGCCACACAAACCTGCAGACGGATAGTGCATCAGATACAACTGATCCCTCACACAGGCCACCAGGCAATTGTTTCGTTCATAGGCTGCGCCACACACACAATGACGCTCATTTATTTTAAGATAAAATTAATGCCATGAGGGAACTGTGTTGCTTGTGTTGCTGGTGTTGCTAGTGTTGCTAAAATGCTGATATGAAACTCTGTAAGATAATAGTTAATTTTATCAGTCCACTAGATGCTCATTTCAAAAATTACACAGGTGGTACCGAGGCTTTTAAACAAAAAAATATTCATTGCTAAAATATCATAAAACAACTGCGACTTCAGAACCTAAAAAAACTCTCATGTGTTCATGACACAACCAACACCATTTCTGGTCACCGAAATGGCACCACTTCTCAAGTGATACGAGAGGAGAACTATGAAGATATTTTCCGGGACTAGATTGTCGAAGTTTTCCGTTTTTTTTCAGATTCCTTTTGAAGAGAAGTCGTAATGGGGAGTCCAGCAGGCTCTCTCTAACTTCGTCCATTATAAAAACAATCTTTCAAACTCATCTAAGTCTAGCTCTTTGACATGAATGACTTCGTTTAATTTCATCTTTACCGTTTTGAAAAGTTACTTTTAAGTGTCATTATGGTGTTAGAATGAGCTATAAGCTAGAGGTTATTCTTTGAATGGCTAGCAACTTTGCAGTTCCAACTCATGACGTTGTATTTTTTTATTGTGATGCTTCAGTGCTCCAATACTTTAGGACTCCGAAGCTTCTCCATTACTAGAATAGAATAGAATAGAATAGAATGAGGCTATAGGAACGAACCATCTGGCCCATTCTTGGGTCGGATAATTACTTCGATAATTATTCGGTTGTTTTACCCAAGTCCCATGCCGTATTTCTAGCCGTGTCAACCATGTCGGCAGCGGGATTCGAACCCGGGTCTTTCCGCTAGCAAGCAGATTCGCTCACCAGTCGACCAAGCTAGTGATAGTCGACCAAGCTGGTGATCTTGGTCAAAAGTACAGGACTCCAATTTATGATACTTTAATTCTCTAGTATTCTCTTACTCCAGTAATGCCGTAAATTAGTATTCCAGTTTCCCAATACTCCTGCATTTTCAATACTCGGGTATTCCAGTTCCCCAGTACTCTAGTATTCTAATACTCTGTTATTCCGGTACTCCAATCCTCTAGTACATAAGAGATCTCTTCCAGACAATACCAGGGGCATCACAGGTAGGCAGGTACCCACTATGGAGGCGCATTTGTTAACACTATTATTTATTACTATTAGTTAATATTTGTTAACACTGATATGACATCAACATGAATTACTGAACATTTTTGTGGCTTGTATTATTCACATTGACACTGGCAATGTTAGAGTGTGATATTGATGACGTGCGATGCCGGTAGGAGTGAGGAGCCTCTGAAGCATGTCTTCAGAACCGCGTTCATTTAATGTACCACACTTAGCCGCTGAACCACTGGGCTGCTGAACCACTGGACTACTGAACCACTGGGCTGCAAAACCACTGGACTACTGAACTACAGGGCTGCTGAACCACTGGACTACTGAACCACTGGACTACTGAACCACTGGGTTGCTGAACCACTAGGCTGCTGGGCCACTGGGTTGCTGGGCTACTGGGCTACTGGGTCTCTGGACCGCCCAGCACAATACCTCCGCTGGGCCACAGTTCAATTGAGTTATCAGAATTATGCATGAGGCGCAGCTACTGCCCCCAGCGACCTCCTGTAGTCGTCTACTCTGTGGGTGGGAGTGGGAGGTTTGAGGTTGTGTTCAGTGTACAGTGAGATGTGCAGGTTCTTTATTTGCCTTGCGGGCTCGAGTTAGGGAGTCTACGACATGTAATCTTCATCATGGCGGCTTGAAATGGGTTAAGTGATGATTAAAATTTATTTTGAATGTTGAATTTTGAAGACGAAATGCTTTCAAATAATTCTGTACTTCCATCCGATCGTTTATGTGAGTACACCTTTTATGAAGATATAAATCGCATGTTAATCAATTTGGTAGAGTGTACATGTATTGTAAGCATTGTATTGTGGATACCAACGGCAGATTTATCAATGTAGAAACTCCTTCGCAAAGCCCGCGTCCACTGGCAAATCAAAACAAAATTCAGTAAAGAACACGTGAATTTTCATGTGTTGGTTTACTAGTCTAATCCAATACTAAGAATGACTGTCGTGTGTTTATACGAGTATATTTATTCAGTTATATGTTTCGTGTCACGCTCTTAAGAATAGATAGGAAGAAATTAGCACTGGCGGTCTTGGTTTCAGTTCACTGGTAAATTAATACACTTATTTTCGTTCTACAAGTGCACTATAATAAGTCACGTTAAAAAAAATTAGAGAGATCCAGAGCCTTATATACTCTAGTCCGTATCGTGGATAGGGAGTTGGGCGGGGTATTGCATATTCCAATATACATACACAAGCTCGCAGTTGCTTTCAGTAATGCTGAATTTCTGTATCTAGGATATGACACGAATGGCTATAACTACTTCTATTGCGACTCAAAAATACTGTATTTTAGGTGTTCATTAATGTCACGAGAAAAATAAGTTACCTTTGAAATAAGCTTAAGCATGGAAACTCCACTCGAACGAAAAAAAAGACTGAATCGAGAGCGAAAAAGGATAGGAACAGAGATTAACTCAAGAACAACAAGCTGTTGTGAGGCAACAGAGGCGTGATCAGTATGCAAGTACAGGGTGTCCCAGAACTGACCCTTTTGATTTGCTAATAAACCGAAAACTATTAACGCTAGGATATTGAAACTTGTTTTATTCGAAAAAAAAACTTTTTATGGTACAATAGGATACTTGGTATCCTATTTACGAACCAGCTTGACATTTGATTTTTGCTTCATTGCAAACCCTTAATTTTCATCATGTCTCCATACAGCAAAGAACAAAGAATAAGAATTTTGCAAATCTACACGCGGACAATGTCAACAACAGAAGTGCAACGTGATTACAGAAATTATTTCAGAACAACAACCAGTCCTTTGAAGAACACAATTCAATCGGTGTATCGAAAATTCACGGACACTGGAAATGTTAATGATAAACAACAATCTGGAAGATTAAAATCAACTCGAACTGAAGCTGTAATCGAGCGAGTTTCTGCAAGTGTTACAGATAATCTTAAAGCCTCCATCAGAAAACGTTCAACTCAATTATCCATTTCCCGATCGACATTACACCGCATTCTTAAAAAAGAATTGAAGTTATATCCATACAAAATTAAATTAATCCAACAGTTATTGCCTAATGATTATCACAGTCGTGTTAATTATTCCGAATCTTTTATTCGTTTGTGTGAGGATGCCTCTTTCATCGAAACTAGATTTGACCCCATGCGATTTCTTCTTATGGGGCTACCTGAAGTCAAGGGTTTATGTAACAAATCCAACAAATCTGCAAGAACTTAAAAACATTTGTTCTGAATTAAGACAACTATCGCCTGATACACTAAGGAGCGTTATGGAAACGACAAAGAAACGAACCCTAAG